>JAZGLO010002011.1:0-23124 GCA_036873155.1 Biomphalaria sudanica
GATGAAAACAAAAGAGTTGGAATCAAGTATCAATTCCCAAATTGCGTGTAGTATCGATTCTCAAGTTTGTCTATCATAGTGATGACGAACACTTCTGCAAGCAGACAGCTTGGCACTTCATTTTGTGTACATCAGTCTGAGGCTGACTAGGCTTAAGCCTGCAATGTTCAGCTACAACCGCTACAAACTGGCCATCTACAACACAATTGATTTCAAGAAACATTATGAAAACCAATCAGCAGTGGCGTAGCTAGGGGGGAGGGGGGAGAATTAGAAAATGAGTGTTTTTTTTACATTAAAAATTAAATATTACGCAAAATGCCCCCCCCCCCCCAAAAAAAAAAAAAGAGGTCAAGCTCCCCAGGCCCGCAAACGATGGAATATTCCTAGCTACGCCCCTGCCAATCAGTGAATTCCTTTTTAAAATATTAAAATAATCACAGGGCTGCTCTTTGCACAAAGATATTGGCATATCAAAAACAGATGTGAAAAACATGTTCGACCTCCTACTTAAATAACTCGAAGGCCGTCTGAAGAGTGTTGTATCCAGCCGTATCGACTAGTATCGCAAGAAGTATCGCAGGAAGAATGTTACGATACTGCCATGGTACGTGGATGCTTTTTTCTCCATGCTATTGTCATTATCTAATGGCAAAAGACAGAGAGGCATGGAGAAAGACGGTCGACAAATCTTGCATGGTGCCCCAACGGTCCAACAGACTAAAGGATAGGTAAAGGTAAAGGTAATCTCATTGATGTGATTTTGTTAACTTTTGAATGTTATTTAACATACATCATAAGACAGTGAGAATTCCTGACCTAAATGAATGCGCCATAATTCTCTTCTTGCTCTGCCCTATTAAGTAAATGCCCAGAAAATATTACACTGAAATGACATGGTAGCAAAGACTAACACCATATTCTGTGGCTCTATGACAGTGTTTCCAAAACTGTGTTCCCCGGAACCCTGGTGTCCCTCGAAGCCTGAATAGGTGTTCCACAAACTACAGGAATAATGAACTAGAAGTCCACCATGTAAATTTAACTTTAAAAAAAAAAGGCTAAATGTTCCGCTAAATACTCAGAATGTGCGAAATGTTCCGCTAAGGAAAAAGTTTGAGAATCACTGGTCTAGGCAAAAAAAAATCTGGACAACAGGTTGACAAATGTAATGTACGTACTGAGTCATTCAGCTTATTGAACTTTAAAAAAAAGGTTCTGGATTCTATATTTGATCTTACAAACATATTTATAAATTTGTTTCTAGCGATACTAATCGTTCTCTTCAAAACCAAATGATAGATCTCTCAATGAAACGACGTTGCGGGTTGGGGGCGGCGGAGCTAGGCTGACCAACACATGTGAACGAGGCCAGGTAACTATGGGCGATCAAGTGTGACGCCTGACCCATTGTAGCTAAAATGTAAAGTACCATGTGACTTGGCTTCTTTGTATGACCTTGGAGTTGAATGTAGCGTTTGAAAGACGTAACAATATTGAACAATATTTAATTTAATCCCTCCAATGATATTTTTTTTAAAATAATGTCTTTAAAAGACTCAATTTACAATCAACATGGCATCGTAACATGGCCTCTATCGATATTAAAGGATGGACATTAGATGATTTGAACACAGCTCTTTAAGGTGATAAAAGCATACTACTCGGCCAGTTAGTCTCTAAACAGGTTGAGAAAGAGGACACAACAAACAATGGTTTGTATTTTGTTTTAATTTTTAGCGGCATAGAGGGGTGAGCACCTATTGAGTGTGTCTTGTATAGGGCCTATATGTCGGTTTATATCTTAGTTTAATTTGGTTATTCAGTCAAAATCCAATAAGAATTTCGTCGTCATCGAAACATGCAAGGACTTTTTATGGTTTTCATGAGCATGTTTTTATGAATTACATATGCATTAAGAATGCACAAAGATATAAACTAATCCTGAACAAAAAAGAGACGCGTTTAAATTAGGCAACAAAAGCACTTTCCTTAGTGACGAAAACATATTTTTAAAAGCCCAAAACAGTCAGAGATTCCAAAATAAAGATCTCTAATCACATGCGATGATATTGAATTATATTTTTAAATTGTGTTTGGTGTGAGATTTATTAACAAGGTTAGAGAGGCAAGTGGAGCTTTGTTTGTTCTTGGACTATTTATACAAAAAAAAATGATTACTCACAGATATTATATTTTATCTTTTCAGTCTGTGGTGATTCTAACAGAACTCCTGTACCTCTCAGTGCAATTTATTGAAGATTAGTAGTCCCGGGGTTTCATTGGGGGAAAAAATTATCCTCAGACCAGACATGCTTGTATTCATAATCTACATATTTAAACTCCTCATTTGTGCACTGCAATTTTTTATTTGACGACAAGCTAACTTCTGGAAGCCGGTGCAGTTCTGCTTCTAAGTGTTTCTCCGATAGTGATGAGGAGAAACTGTCAGACTAATAAAGTTCCTTTGGCGCCGAACTCATGCATTATCCGCAACGTGATGTCCAGGAACATTGTTAATTAGCCCAGCTTTAAGTATATAGTGTTGGACATAAACACATCAGAACAATAGGACCTCAGGCTGATCTGTCAGCTGGTAAACGCACCAACAAAAACCATTAACTATGAACAATTTTGGATCTTCGCACTTAGTAATGAACATGAAAAACTGAGTTTGTTTGGACCACTTGCTTATGCTCCTATATCTGCGACTATGACATTAAAACTCATAAACTCCAGCGAGTATATTACAATGTATTTGTCCATGATCTATATACAACTTCTCAATAGCCTTGACACTGCTCAACAGTATTATTTGGTATGTACGTGGATGCGTTAACCTGTTTGTCTTGTGCGTTATTGTAAATGAAAGTATAATATGAATAAATCACACAAAAAAAAATTAAGTTCAAAAACTCCTACGATGAAAGCTTAGTGAAAAGCTCAAAAACTGACGTTTCCTAAAAAAAAATCAGAAAGTCAAAATCTAAAGGTGGTAAATTCCAAGATGGGAAGTTAAACCAAAGATATTCCCATACATATATTCAAAGGGTCAAAAACTAAATCGATCACTTTAAAAACATAGATAAGTATGCATAAATAATTAAATATACATTCATATCACATTGCTAGATAAAGGCACAAGGAGGGCAAGCCTCAATGAGGTGTCCTGGATCGCAGATGGTAAACACACAAGCAGAAAAAAAAAAGGCAGAAAGCGCTTCCGTGTTTGGTGATTCATTGTCGAGAGGACGTCACTAACTGATCACCATCTGGCAGAATGTCGAGTCTTACACGACACTGGACAGAAGGTTGAGAGAGGAACAAATGGATCATGTTTGTCTACGGGTTATTCCTTGTATAGTGACACATAAAACACACTGCGAGTGCTCTAAAACTGTGGTACGCGGATCCACAGAGGTCATCGAGACATCAAGAGAGAGTTTCACAAAAAGAAAATTGTATAAGAAAATAGCAATGATTAATTTCAGACCTGTAATAGAATTATAGTTTGCGCATAAATATCAAATTTAATTATTCTACAAACTAATCAGCGTCGCTCCTTCAACTTCTCTGCTTTATCACGCCATTCGAAGAGGCAGACCAAGTCTCGTTTTGAATGTTACAACCAACGACACTGCGATTCCAAGATGTGTGCACTTCAGTCTGGTTATTAAACGTGCACATTTTATGTGTAATTTTTAAGTTCTACAAATGGTACCGGGTACTTCGTGTTTGTTAAATTGTTTTTCGCACGTCTATTTAACTGTTAAGCTATGGATAAATATTTGAAGCGTTGCAGACATCTAAAGAAGAGTAATAGATTAATGGAAATAGCCACGCGACAATGAACTGAGAGACATGATAATAATGAGTAATTATGCAAAAAATAATAATTTCTAACCCGTCGAAATCTGGATATAGGATTCCCCTACGTTGTAGAGGGCCTCTTTCTTGTTAAATCCCCCGAGGCTGTAGACCCGCGTGCCCTCCCTAATATCCAGCCCTGTGTGTTGATTTAAGCTTCATAAAAAGACACCCCCCCCCCCAAAAAGCCGACAGCCTCTCTGTTATTCTGTTTGGTTTTAGCTTAGTTTAGGATGTCTCTTCTGCTAGATTGTACAGAAGACCGGACAATGCAGATCAGAGTAAAATTACCAGAGGAAGTTGGCAATAGATAGCTTCATTACTCGTGAGTCCTTGACCTGCTCACCGTGTCACAGGTTACAGAGATAAACATAATCCCATGTTGATCTATCATCTATCTACACACGCGTGTTTGCGCGAGCTGTCGCTTGATCAATGGTGCACTGTCACGCGATCTATCAACACAGCTGTTGCTACCGGCGCTAGACAAAGAATAGCGGTAAGGTAAAAAGAGAACTAATTAATGTACCTAAAAATTTATTTTTTTAAAAAAAAAAGGTAAATCTGCTTTATGAGCTGACATTTTCTAGTTGTTTTTTTTTTAATTCCAACGAACCTATTCCATTAAGAACTTTTCTTCTCTATCAAAAACTTCTATTTTGAAGGATAAAAAAATGAAAGATATTCCAAATAATTTTAATTATATTTTGATTCACGGCGCCCCCGCTGCGGGGAAAGAAGAGAAACCGTGTCTCATATTCTGTTTGACTGCCCCAGACTTGCTGATCTCCGCATCGACAGGTCTGGGAAACAAAAAATTCTCGACCTGCATGGTGACATGTATGCACTACGCTAAATAGCAGAAAGGATTTGAGCCTCTCAAGCCCTCACTCAAACTGAGCTAATGATGATGATGAATTATATTTTAAAAAATTATTTCGTAATGTATTAAATTAGGCTGTCAAACCGAAAGTTCAAGAATTCAATGAAAATGGAAACGAATGATTTCCCTTTCATTAACTCTTCTATGTAGAAACAGCTTCGAGAAGCTAATGTATACATACATTTCCTGTTTACACTTCTCTTGGGACATTGCAGCGTACACCACGTGAAAAAAAGAAGGTATAACGTGTAAATGTTCTACATACACCAATAGACGAATACTTGCCTAGATACATTGTGTGGTAACCTACTAGCACTGCCCAAACTTAACGATATCAAACTTCGGGTACTCACTCACTCCTCACTCACATGAAATTTGATGGTGATGAGGATTACGATTAAAAAAAAATCTTTTTCTGCTTACTCATGAATAAGTGAAGGGATTGATGACTGAGTGGTTAAGGCACTTGGCTTCCGAGGAGAGAGGTCTCAGGTTTAAATCTCGAATAGAATAGATTTTGAATTTCGGGATATTTAGGACGCCCCTGAGTCCACCCAACTCTAATGACATTGAGTTGGGCAAGTAAAAGTCGGTCGTCGTTGTGATGACCACCTGACACCCTCCTGAATCGTCGGCCATTGAAACAGATGGCCTCTATATTATCTGTCCTATAGATCGCAAGGTCTAAAAGGGATTTTACTTTCAACATTAACAATTTGAATTTAGATACAAGTCCGATTTTTTAGATCAACTGTGAAGTGATTTCCAGATAAGGCTTTCCATACAGTTTGTATTCGGAAGAAGTGATTTCGTGGGACCTCTCAATAAAGTTCTTGGTCAGCTTTCTCTAAAGAAACTTCACAAGGGTATATTTCAATAGTCATGATTGGGTCATCTCTTCCCACTTTAAGCTGTAGTATTCAGGTTTAGCGTGTCGTCTCACTACATATAGAAATACCATTGTGAAAACTGTACACAAATCTTTATTATATTGACGGCTCATCCACTGCGCATGTCAGATAATTGGAAGGAAGCTGCCACCATTGATCCACGACATTGTGAAATGAACCAAAAAACATCAAAGCAGAAGAAATACATTAAAACTAAAATGTTTAAAAAAAAAAAAAAAAAGACCAAGAATCGATGAACATCTTCTATCAGCTGACATCTGCAATCAATGTCAAGTTCAAATAAAAGGTTTTGAATCAGGCTTTCCCCTGGGCTCCTGGCGAGTTCCTGGCCAAATCTGTTTACGGGAAAGTGACTTTGGCCGTCAAACACAGGCACTGAAATAGAATAGCGCCAGATGTAATCTCATATTCTTTCTTGTTCTTGCTGCTTTTTTTAATGAATAGACGAATAGAATTCAACTCCATACTTTGTTGGCAGTAGGTGTAAAGGAAACGTGAAGGGTTCAAACCCATCTCACTTTCATTTTTAATCAATATTACGTAAAACTTGAAAGAAAGAAAATTGGTCTCATAGTTTTCCATTTTTATTTAGTTTAAAAGAAATGCAGGGAGTCACATATATGAGCCGATAATGTGTGAACACGTCTATTTCTGTGCAATAACCAACAGAACTTCTACCCTTGCGATTGGACCTCAAATTGACCTGCTGACAACTGTTAAAAAAAAACGCAAACAAAAACTTGACGGCAACATCACACGGTCCTCGGGGCTCGCAAAGACCTTCCTTCAAGGAACAGTACCAGGTAGACAGAGTAAGCGATGGGAAGAGAACGTGAAAGAATGGACGGGCCTATATTGAAACAGATTATAGACAAGGTAAAAGATCAAAGTGGAATGGTGAGAAACGGCTCAAAATTATGTGTGGTGCCCCATCAGTTCAACAGACTACTGGAAGGGGGGAAGGTGGTGAAGCTGATAACCTATAGAGGGTACAAACTAAATAAAGAACGGTGACTCATTATGTCCCCTAAACTTGAATGCCCCTTCCTAATCCACCTTAGGCAGACCCTACTACCACTCCAGCCCAACATAACCAACACCCTGTACGGCAGTGCTGAACAACTGAAGAAAACTGCACACTATTTTTCCTTGGCACAGTCTGCAAAAGAGCTGACAGCTCAGCCGCAAAAAGCTGTATAGAAGAAGAAGTACTTTAAACTCCCTCGCCAAACTACGAAGCAGTGAGTTCACAAATTAATGGCTTAAGATATTTTTTTTTAAATTGGCAAGAAATGTTAATAGCATTGCACTAGCAGTAAATATATTTTAAAGACTAGACTAGCAGTATTAAGTACTTATAGTACTAGAATACAGCGCTATAGATTAGGCTACGTGTAGTATGTGATCACATTCATTTAAAAAAACCCAGGCTTAGATTAATATTACAATATCCGACCTCTTTTTTTTGGGAGATCCATCATCTCTAGAAATCTTTTAGAAGCTATAAAAAAAAAACGCAAAAAAGAGCCGTTGGGTGTATAACTAACGAATATTCACATTTGACAAGAGTAACGCCATTTGTAAAATCACTTTAATTTAGAGACCCTTCAGGACAAAAGATAGAAAAATAATGTAGCAATAATACGCAAAAACACTGAACCATAACTAACAAAAACACAACTTAATAAAATAATCGGACATGCATGACGTCAAAGACACATTTCATATTTAATATGCTAGGCTAAATAAAAAAAAAAATCTTTTTTTCCTAAGTGTCATTACAGGAAGGACTGGGTTTGTCTGAATCGAACAGCAATATCGAGGACTTGGTAAAGTCGCTTATATATATTGTCCTTGTAAAAATAAAAGGAAAAAAAAATGAATCCCAGTAATATATTTAATAACAAAAAATAAATTAAAAAAAAAACTAAGCCCCTACTGAGGATCGAACTCAGGACCCCTAGTTTACAAGACTAGTGCTCTAACCACTGAGCTATAGAGGCTACATGTCATCAAGCTGATATTAATATACATGATCTTTCTTCGGCCAGATTTTCTCCCCTTTGCTGTTTTTCTCTCCTACTGACTCGCCGCAGCCAGCGACACTGCTAAGTAGGTCATGTTCACTTCCTGAACATTGACATATTACACAGATTTATGTAGTATAGATCTAGAATCGAAATGTAGATCCAATTCACTGCATATAGATTAGTTTACGTAACAGCTGTTAATGCCGTTTGTTCAGTGACCGATGTTAGTAAGGCTTATTAATAAACACTATTATAATCTAAATTTAGACTCTAGATCTGTCTAGATGTAGTTCGATAGTTTTTTGTAGCCAACTAAAATCTAAATCATAGCAAAAAACTAACTAGCTTGACTAAAAAACAAAACAAAAAAAAAACTCTACTGAGAATACACCAACATTATTTATGTATTTGCAATCTAGAATTTATATATCTAGACCATAATTTTGAGATAGATCTAGAAAAATCTAGATCTATCTGTTCCAAAAGCCCTTGTTGTTTTTTTTTACACCAGATCTAGTTTCCAGAGTAGGACCTACTATTCCTTCTCATCTAGAGACACTAGTATTACTATCGTAGTATTGATGTAAAATATCTAAATAGAATCTAAAATCTAGATATCTAGATCTAACTCTGCTTAGTGTATTAGTGTAATTTTTATTCCAAAAAGTTATTAAAATAAAATGAACTGTAGGCCTAGACCTAGATTTATCATTATAGAGTCTTCTATAGGCCTACTTAGCTATTCAGAGTTCCTGGTAGCCTACACTTTGACTAGAAATCAAATGGTGTCTTTCTCTAATTGTCTAGGCTAATAGGCAAAAAAATAATAATACTAATAATAACACGATCTGTGTCTGATGCCTAAAAACCTTTTGACCGCTTGGTTTAGTGACCAGTGTAACACAAGTGCTTGAGTTAATATGTATGTTCAAATTAGAAGGCCTATAGCTCGATCTAGACCAGTGATGCCCAAAATACGGCCAGTGGGTCAGTTTCGGCCCTTCGAAACTTTTCCCGCAGTGCATAATGCATTGATGACTTATTTGCGACAATGCGGCCATGACTAAAATGTAGACCTAGCCTAGGTACGTTGTCGCCGAAAGAAGGTTAATTAATGTATCCATATATATATTTATAGCCCGTTACTTTATTAGCTCTGAGACATCTATGATGTATCTTTTACCGTGGCCCTGGACAGACACAGTGCAGAAAGATTCACGGGCCAAGGAGTTGAGCTGGAGCCTAAGCAAAAAAAAAAATCGCGGGACCTATGACGACATTCATTTCAAATTACGGACCGTTCACTAGATATGATTTTGATATTTTTATTATATGCCTAAGGAAGAGATTAGATCGCATTTATTTGAATTGACATATTTATTTTACCTTGGGTGACTGAAACAAGATATTTTACCGTGATTAAAAACATTTAAAAAATGTATCAAATGTCATGTCTAATAAATATAGAGATACTAAATTAGAATAAAGAGGAATATTATAGATATAGTATCATATAGTATCATATTGAATTATCTAGCATCCTAATTAGTTTACTTTTAGAATCTAGTAATCGTACCCCGATTTAAAAAAAAAATTTAACCTAAACATATTTATTATTTTATATGTATGATTTCTCATTTCTCTTCTTATAGAAAATATCCGTCATTCATATTACTATGAAATTTAGAAACAAAACCTTTGGTTCTAGTAAAGAAAAAAATCTCAGCCTACTTACTTTGGAATGTTATTATATATTACTGATTCACAAATTTAACATTCAAGTCATTCCATAATATCAAGCAATTGACTTTGCATTACCATAAACTTCCGTTCAATGTTCATTTTATTTGCAGAATTATACAAATTTTAAGTTAACCTTTTCCACATAAAAAAAAATAAATATATATATTTGTTTTTTCAGCGATGGCTAAGTGTCGTACACAGAGATCGGATCACCAACAGAAATACCCTGTCGGACAAACACTAGCCAACTTAAGGAAGCTATGACCGGACGTTCTATCAGATTTCCATATGCTTGGACAAATTTGTAAAAATACTCCTTTATGTGTATTTATGTGTATTTTTCTGTTGGTGTTGTCTTTATATGAGAAAAGAGTCCTTGTAATCACAACAAATTTCCGTAAGGATCAATAAAGCATTCTTAGTCTTCTTCCCTAGTGCTATTAGAGCATGGAATGGGTTGCCTGAGCCCGCCAGGAAGTGACTTGGCAGAATTGAAGTCTTTGGTTGGACGTAATCTTTTTTTTTTTTGAAGTAACGTCTGTATTATATAAGATAAGATAAGATTGCGGATCATTTCTTCTTATCATTTATATTTCAGACATTATATCAACCAAAAAAAAAAGATAATTTCATGTATCAATCTAGTCATGTTAATCAATGACTTAATTTTAGCTCTTCTATGAGTTGTTGGATACCCTGGCAGATTCAGGCAGCCTATTCCATTCTCTAATGGCATTAGTGAAGAAGGCGGCAAGTCCTTGTATGACTTAGTTCTAGCATAAGGAATAAGTACATAAGAGATGTGCCAGGAACGAGGAAACAAAAACAAGTCCGTCCTAATATCACCTGACGTAGTATAATTAGTTTCATGGAAGACTTAAGATCAGCTAACACCAGTTATAAAGGTTCTGTAAATCTACTCGGGGATACGATTTCTTTGGAGACAACTTATACCTCCCAATTAGACGAACAATGGGAGAGGGCAATCTTATCTTATAGATTACAGATGTTTTTTCAAAAACAAAAAAAAAAAGAAGATAATTACTTCCTACGCATTTCTAATCATGCATGTTAATCAGTGACTTAAATGCTGTCAAGTCACTGGTTTTGCTGGCTAGCTCAGGCAACCCATTCCATGCTCTAATAGCACTAGGGTACATTTGTACAAATGTGTCCTAGCAAATGGAACGAGAAATGTGCCTTTATCTTTGTGTCTTTTCTGAGTATTTTATTAGATTTTGTCTCTGCATTTGAAGATTATGGTCCAGCGTTTTATGTTTAATTGCTACATCTATATTCTACTGAAGGCTTTCTAAATTAAGTGATGTTGGTAAATGTGTAGCTCTAGTCATTGGTTTTTCTGGTTCATCTAAGTAGGCCTATTAGTCCAAGTTCAACTAAATCTAAATATGACGTTTTATTTTCTGACCTGTTTCTCTGTCTGTCTGTCTGTCTGTCAAGTTTAGATTAAAAAAAAAACAACAACAACAACAACAAAAACAAGAGCGCTTTTATATTGACAACTTTTAAAATAAAATTTCCCCATCGCCCGTAGCTTGCCACGTTGTACTCTCCGTCTTGTGAAAGAGAACATTATTGACATTATTGTTCACCTGAAAGTAAATATGATCCGTTTTTTTTTTTGTTTTTTTTTTAAACGTACATAAGAGTTTAATTTAAAATGAAATTCACACCTAACGCTTTGGTTATCTCAGTACCACGATCTAGATGTAGAGACAGCGATGTAAGCCTTATATTTTCTATAACCTTTATATATTCAAACCAAACCAATATATATATATATAATCTGTAAGTAGCATTTGGTTTAGAACTGTAAACAGATCAATACCAAACACTTATACGTAGACCCAGGTGTGAAAGCTGATATGCTCGTTTTAAGCGGGATCACGGATGCGAAGAGTAACAGCCTCTATAGCTCAGTGGTTAGAGCACTAGTCTTGTAAACTAGGGGTCCTGAGTTCGATCCTCAGTAGGGGCTTAATTTTTTTTCTTTTAATTTATGTTACAACAAAAAAAAAAAAAATACATGACCACACACGCACAGAGACACTTTCATTTTCTTTCTAGATCTATAAGTGATGTAACAAAAATATTGAACCAAACTAAAAGTATTTAATTTAGGTCAAGCTACTCACCTCTCTGACCTCCCGGCGTGGAACGCCTCGCTCGTCTGCTAGATCGTGTTTGTTGCCAACTACAAATATTGGGACATCGTGACAGTTTCTGGACTCGAGGATCTGAAGTCTCAGACTTTTGATGTACTGAAAGAGTGAACGGGGATCATTTATTGCCAAATATTATGGGGAGTGAGAAATGAAGACTGCTAAGAAAGTCTCACGATGCTGCTAAATTAGATAATTTTCCACCTCGCCTTAAATATTTCAATTTAGCTCCCTAGAAAATTTCTGCGTCACATACAATTTAACAATAATAATTTCTTTACTTTATATTCAACTATAATGGGATTATGAAGATACTTTTTAAATCACCATTAGAAAAAGAAGAAAAAAAAGAGCAATCGATTTGGAGAAATGTGGAGGAGATATAAGAGAAAAATTAAGAAAAATAAAAAAAAAAAGATCGGGAGGATTTTAAAATAACAAAAATAAGAAATGCATTGGGAGGGACGCCTAATTCAAAGATCATTGCTGTAAACTAAATATCTCAAAAAGTAACAGTCTGTCCTTTTATCAACTCTGCTTTGTTAGTAAGTTTTGTTTCTATAGGAAAAATTATTTATTCCTTTTGCCAGGACTAATTCATACAAGTGCTCCTTCTCCCTTAGTGCCATTAAGTGCATGAAACGGGTTGCTTGAACCAGCCAGGAAAAGGAAAACCAAAAAATATTATTTTGTGCTACAAACTGAGGAGTTGAGTGCTACAAAGCGCATACAAATTATCCTACACCTCATTTATTCCATACAATTTTATCAATACATCCTTTTATTCTGAACAGAAACAGTATGACAACATATCATAGAGAAAGAGGTAGCATTTGAAAATCCCACACGAGGCCCACCCCCGATGATTCTTTTACATTAAAAAATTAATAATTACGCAAAATGAAGGGGCCCCAAAAGAGGTCAAGCCCCCCGGACCCGCAAACGATGAAAAATTCATAGCCACGCCCCTGACACCATAAAATATTACTAATTATAGTTTTCGGCCATTTGATTAAAATGTCCAATATTATTTAGAAGAGAAAGAGATAGAAGAATAGTTTTTACGTTTTATTGTAACTTCTTATTGTATGCTGAGAACTGTTCTCACTAACAGGAGAAGGGGCAAGGCCAGTAACTAGCGCCTTAACCAGTAAGCCTCGGACTGGAGGGGCTCATTAGCCATGGCTGGCTAACCACCTAGGAGAAGGAAAACTCTGAATTCAAACATCTGTTGCCTTGCAGCTATACCCAATCATCGGAAAGGCTTCGGGAGTCAACCCTGAGGAAAAATCAGGAGCTGGCGACCCCAAGGCAGTTTGCAACACCCAGTGCTACACCCTGGAAGAACCTGCGACGCCGCTGACCCCAAACTGTATCGGCACTGCCTTTCCTTTGGATACATCAGAAGCGTGCAGAGGGGGAAACTGATGTGTGGGCGACATCGTTCCGACCACAGCTAATGCCCAGGCATTCATTCCATTTCCATGAGATGATTCATAGTCGCTTCCCGACTGAAGGAGGCCATTTTGTATAGATTACAGACGCTACTTCAAAACAGAAGAGAATTACGTCCTATGCATTTCACAGTCAATCTAGTCATGAATATTAATCAGAGACTTTAACTCGGCTTAACTATTGGATATCCTGGCCTCATTCAGGCAACACATTCCATTCCATTCTCTAATGGCACTAGGGAAGAAGGAGCGCTTGTATGAATTTGTTCTAGCATAAGGAATAAGAGGTGTGCCTCTATCGTTGTGTCTTTTTGAGTATTTCATTAGGTTTTGTTTTTCTATTTGTAAATTATGGTTCATGTTTTATGTATAATAGCTAATTTTATTTTCTGTCTGGAAGTGTCTCTAGAGTGACGTTACTAATTGTGTTATTCTAATCAAATGCATTTGTTCAAGTGTCTAAAAAAAAAAATAATATAAAAAAAATGTTACAAGATGTCTGACTCTCTATTCCCGCAAACCTTCCTGTCTGAAATTGGACATTTATGTTCTGGGTGTGAACTGATTGTAGCCATAGCAACATCTTTTAACCTCATATAATTATTTCCATTGAGATATCGATAACATGATATCATTAAAATCTTTTTATTTTCAAAGACGCTTTTCTTAGAAGACGACTTCTATAATACATGATCATTTAATGTCCGTCGTATTCTTTCCATTTCAATTACGGTCGTAATAGGACTGGATCGTGACATTTTAATGTATTGATCTATCTGCTACAGCATTATAATCATGAAACATAGCTAATTAAAAAAGGAATAAATTATAAACTGGCTTCATAATAAGAGTAAAGTATATAAAAGTTCCCTTTTCAGACCTTGCGATCTATAGGGCAGAGTGTCATGTGTCCAGCACAACGACTAACCGCATTTACTTTCCACAACGAAAGTCAGGTATCCGTTAAAGTTGAGTGGACTCAAAAATCCAGAGATTCACAAACCCAATCTTCAACGAGATTCGAGCCCAGGACCCCAGATTCGGAGTCCAAGCGCTTAACCACTCAGCCATAGCGCCACAATAACAAGAGTGAAGTAAAAAAAAAAAAGAAGCCAACCAAAATAAAAAAAAAACTTAAAAAAAAAAAGTAAATTAAAAATGAAATGATGCGTTTTAAAGTACACAGCAGTATAAGACATGAGTAAATTATACAACCGCCGACTAAACACTAAAATATATGACAACGAATGAACACAAAAAGGGGGTGGGGGTGGGGTGGGGTGGAACATAGCTATAAATAGAGCTTCTTTAGTCCAACAACATTGAAGAAAGACAAAAGTGTCTTAGGATACCGAAGCACAGCCAAGACGCAGACCGAAATAAAGTAACAGCCACTTTGTGATACAAAGAAACTAAGTCACAACACAGAATGAAACAGCCACCTTGTGATACAAAGAAACCAAGTCACAGCACAGAAAGTAATAGCCACCTTGTGATACAAAGAAACCAAGTCACAGCACAGAAAGTAACAGCCACCTTGTGATACAAAGAAACCAAGTCACATCACATAAATAAAAAGGAAGAAACATGGATATGACAACACCCACCTCGAAACTCTCCTCTGACGTAATGTCGTACACCAAAACATAGGCAGTGGCGTTTCTCAAACCATACCCTCGAAAGTCTGTCCACTCGTAGAGAGAGTTGACTGGAAAGTAGGGGATGTACGGGCAGTCGATGATCCGGACCTGACCAATGACAAGCAGAATAAAAAAAAACTTATTAAAAAAAAGGTTATATAAGGGGAAGATCTTCACATTTACATCAATATCTCTCAATACTGTAAGATTTATATTCCTTTCTTTTATCAAATAAAATTTATTAATTACCACTAATTTTGTTAGGAACAATGAATAGTAAGTAGTTGTCCAAAAGTTTTAATTTGATCCGTGAATGGGGAGCTCGAGAAATAACGTGTTGAAAATTTGTACCAGACAGACAGATTGAGTTAGATATAAGCTTGGTAATAAAAACACAGACATAAAAGTCCGTAACGATAATGTTTGATTTACTTCTGTCTTAATAGACATGTTATATATATATATATACATATATGTATATGCATTTTTAACGCAGCTAACATTTGATACAATCCTCTGCTTTCGAAAAAAAAAATATATATATAAATGACATTTAAACTCAGCCAATGTTAAAAGGATGCTGGATAAATATAGACTTTTAAAAATATTAGCTAAACTAATGATTTTAATTAACTCCAAAACAAAACCTGCTGTTTATGATTATAATTGAAATACAAGAAAAAGGAAAGGCATATTAATATATTTTTTTTTATATTAAGATGATGTTTCATCATCTCTAGCCTGACCGTTACTACAGAAGACAAAGTGTGGCGCTCAAACAAAGCAATAAGGTTGATATACGCAAACACACATTACGCGAGTCATACATACGCATATATTCATAAGAAAACACAGATATGTGAGTCATACACACGCTTCCATCATTGCATCACGAGGAAGATCTTTGGAAACGTGCCCAAATCATTACAGGAGCAGAGCTGAAAACTGACGCATCCTCTTTTGACCACCTACGTCCGAAACCACACATTGTTCGTACCCTTTATGACCCTCCAGCCCTCCCCCCCCCCTAACTTAAGCATCCTATACGATCCGGAATTCGGAACAGGACAACAGAGAGTTTACGTCAAAACTGATTTCAATTAATAAATATTGTTAAAATAGGGCTGCTAGATCTCAATCGGTCTCCCAGTGCATGGCTATAGATTTCTTACAGTTTAGGCTGATACAAAGGGGGATACTTTAATTGGATTCACTTTGTAAGATAAAAGTTCCCGATATTTGTGGGTCTACAAATTGACTTTTTTTTTTCAAAAAGAAATAATAACCTTTGAAACATATTACAGTTGGCCAATTTTTTTTTTTAAATAAGTAAATTAATAAATAACAAGGTAACAGAGAAAGATTGTGTTGGAAAAAGAAACTCAAAATCGTACAAGTAGATAAAAAAAATAAAAAAATAATATATCTATAGGCCTTCTATAAAGCAGAAAGTAAGGCGCATGTTTGTTCCTTATAGAAATCAAAACCATTTGACCAATAAAGATAAAACTTGGCATAAATTTTCCTTGGGTGCTAACTGGAACCGTAGCGTATGTATAGTAGCCCTCAAACAACTTAAGACCCTCAAAACAAAAAGTTGCCCAACTCTACGAAAGTATTACTATTTCATGGATCTAGGCAATGTTTATATGAGAGAAGATCGAAAGGATCTAGATCTAATTTTAAGAACTACACTTTGCTCATATAGTTTTTTTACTTTGACACATGAAAATACAAAATATAGTTTATTGATTTCATTATTTAATAAAATTAACCTTCAAATAAGTATTTCAAAATAATTTTTACATTGTTCCTTATATCTGCGAATTTAGATGTCCTGACGTAGTTTATAATCCCATTTATTTAACGAATCGGGTAAACCTGTTTTAGTTGTACCTTTATCTCGCGTTTCTTTCTTTTTTTATAGATATGGATGTATCGGCTTAACGGGTAAACCCATTTTCGCAAAACTAATTTTATTTTCGTGGCGAAATAGAAAAAATTGAAAGAAACATTAGCTAAGTTTGACATATATATATATCAATCGAATCCACTAGATTAGTAATACACAAACTAAGGCCGCAGGCAATGTCCGGCTAAATATATATATATATATATATATATATAAAAAAATAAATATATACATATATATATATATAGATTTATATATACATTTATTATATATATATATATATATTTATATATAGATTTATATATATATATATATATATATATATATATTTATATATTTATATATATATATAATGTGTGTATGTATGTATATGTGTGTGTGTGTGTGTTTGTTTGTTTTCTGTGGCATATTACGGTACAGTGTGCGTACTGCCCATTCGGAACGTCTTGTTTGACTAAAGAGGTCAATCCTTGATACAAAGCAGTGGTCACAGGTTGGCATGTGTAATCACCAGGCGCCGTTGCGTTTTAACCATCTTTCTACAACTTTTTTTCACTCAACTTTTGTTGTGTTAAGTGGTGTAATAAACATAAAGATAAGAGAGTCGAGAACCATGTCTGTATAGTATGGCTTTAATACACTGAATGACTACACAACACACATTTCGTGAACACATTCTCACGGACGAGTTACAAGCACATGTAAACATAAGAACGACAACCGATACAGAGTATAATTTTCATAACATTCACCCCCGGTTCAAATAATGCTAACTAGTATTATAAACAATAGAAGAATTAAGTAAGTGCAGAATAATAATAGAGATTCAAGTAAACAAACAATGTAGAATAGCATGACATAATGTTACATGTTGATATAAGTAAGTGTAAATCAAATAGCTTATTAAAATATATCATGATAGATCAAATAGATCAAATATCTCATTAAACGCAAGTCAACAAAACCAAATGAAAGTAGTAAAATAAACAAATGTCATTTTGGAGACAAAACTGAATGTCAAAGTAAGAGTTCTAGTAAGCTGATGAGCTTTTACACTTTGTAGTTGGGCCTAGTTCTCCTTACTCTAAGATTGTATGTATGTGTAGTTTCATCTGCTTGAGTTTCGGACGGTCTGGCTATGTCTTCAGTGGTGCTGGTGGTTTCTTCAGACATGATAGAATCAGTAGGTTGATTCCTGGGAGGTAAGCTTTGGATGGGGCAGCCAATATCAAGCTCTGTTCTACTCTGATTCTCATTTTCTATAACTTTTTGTTCCTCCCTAGGGGCTAACATTCGTAATGAGACAGTTTCCTCTCGACCGGTTGGTGTTCGGATTACAGCGTACTGAGGGTTGCATGTTACCAATTCAACTTCCTCTGTTATGGGATCGTATTTAGATGATCTAACGTTCTTCTTCAGCAGGACAGGACCAGGACTGGTCAACCATGTTGGCAAGGATGTCCCGGAACCACTTCTTCGGTTGAACCCAAGAAATCGTTCATGTGGTGTCCTGTTAGTTGCAGTGCATAGTAATGACCGGATGGATTGAAGAGCATCATTTAGTACTAGTTCCCATTTAGCTATGTCCAATTCCTTAGAATGTAGAGCCAAGGTGATGGCTTTCCATAAAGTCCCGTTAAGCTTCTCTATTTGTCCGTTTCCTCTCGGACTGTAAGGGGTCGTTCTACTGGTTGCAATTCCTCTCTCGTGGAGGAAATGCTGCACCTCTGTAGACATAAACGAAGTTCCCCTGTCAGTGTGGACGTACGCTGGAAATCCAAATATTGCGAATAAATCATTGAGACATTTAACAACTGTAGAGGAAGACATATCGGGACATGCAAATGCAAATGGGAATCTAGAGAATTCATCTATAATGGTAAATAGATATCTATTTCTTGAAACAGTAGGGAGAGGTCCCTTGAAATCCATACTAATTCTCTCAAAAGGTTGAGTTGCTTTAATCAGTTCTCCGGTCGGCTGTCGAAAAAAACGGGGTTTTAGTTCTGCACAAGCTTGACATTGTTCTATTACAGTTCTGACGTCATCACAGGAAAATGGAAGATTTTTAGTCCTTACGTAGTGCAATAGTCGAGTAACGCCCGGGTGGCAAAGACTAGTGTGCAGCAATTTAAGGTCATTGCGAGTGATGGCAGATAGATAGTTTCTGGTAAGTGTATCAGCTACAGTGTTCTGCTTGCCAGGGCGATAGATGACGTCATAGTGGAAACACGAGAGTTCTAGTTTCCACCTCTGGATTTTTTCATTTTTAATTTTTCCTTTGTTTGACCTGTTATACATGAAAGAGACAGATCGCTGATCCGTAACAAGTGTGAACACTTTACCAACTAAGAAATGTTTCCATTTTCTCAAGGACTCAACAATGGCATATGCTTCTTTCTCAACTGAAGAATGTTTTCTTTCACTTTTTGTTAATGAGCGAGAGAAGAAAGCAACGGGCCGGCCATCTTGGTTGAGGGTAGCCGCAATGGCTATATCAGAAGCATCCGTCTCAACGGTTAAAGGGCGATTCGGATCAATAGTATATACGGCGGCTTTTTCAAGCTCATTTTTCAAACTTTCAAATGTTCTTTTGACTTCTTCGGAGACAGGAAATTGTTGATTTCTTGTTAACAGGCTAATTTTTGTTGAGAAGTTAGGTATCCACTGTGAGTAGTAAGCCAGAAGACCCACTACTCGTTTCTGTTCATGCATGTTCACTGGTACGGGTAATTCCCTTAGAGCGCGAAATCTCTCAGGATCCGGCTTAAGTTGTCCTTTGGAAATCTCGTATCCTAACAGTCTCACTTTAGCAGTGCTAATCTCACTTTTTGTTTCATTTAAAGTTATTCCATACTTTTGAGCACTATCAAGAAATCGCTGTAGGTTTCGGTCGTGTGATTCAGAGTCCATACCGCAGATGGTCACATTGTCCACATAAGCAAAAGTGTCAGTGAGTCGTTCGTCTTCGATGATTTTGTCAATCGTACGCTGAAAACAGGCGACTCCATTCGTAACGCCAAACGGAATCCGACGGAATTGATACAGTTTCCCACATGCTTCGAAGGCTGTGAACGGCCTTTCCTCTTCTTTTATAGGAATCTGATGGTATGCACTCTTCAGGTCTAAAGTGCTATATACAGAGTATTGCGAAATCTTCTCAGCCAGTTCGTCAATTCTGGGCATAGGGTAGGCGTCTAGTAGAGTGAATCGGTTTATGGTTTGGCTGTAGTCCACAACCATTCTTTTCTTATGTCTGTCATTTGTTGTGACTAGGACTTGTGCACGCCAGGGAGATTTAGATGGTTCAATAATTTCATCCTTTATTAGTTGTTGAATTTCCTTCTCTATAAACTTTCTATCTGGAACTGAGTATCTGCGAGACCTTGTAGCCACTGGGGTACAGTTTGGTGACAGATTACTAAATAGGCTAGGAGCCTCTACCTTCGCTGGCTGGAGATTACTCAGGCATAATGATGGTTTCTGACCATCGAAAGGAATAAACAAGTTTTGGTGCAAACTTATAAAGTCAAGTCCAAGTATTACGTCAGAGCATAAATTGTCTAGTAGAGAAAGTCTAACTCCCTCGTATCGTTCATTTTTGAGACGTATGTTAGCGTAGATATGTCCTTGAGTGATCCGAGATAGATGGGTGGATGCCATAAAGATTCTGTTGCCTGAGGAACATGTCTGCCATTTGTGCTTCTTAGCGATGTGCGTTGAAATATAGCTTTCACAGCTCCCAGTGTCTACTAGGGCTTTCAATGGCACGTTGTTGATGCAAATTGGTATTGTAGATTTGTTTAAATTCAAAGGCTGCATAGTAGCAATAGCCGAAACTGTTGAAGATCTAGATTTGCAAACTCTTTGAAAGTGACCCTTTTTGAAGCACTGATTGCATGTCACTTCCCTTGCAGGGCATTGAGAGCGGGGATGCTTAACCCTGCCGCTAAAATAACACTTCCTAGCTAATGCATTTATTTCATATGTGTGTGAATTGCTTGCACTTTGAGGAATCGTTACGTTTGGCAAGGGTGAGGCCGAAGAATTGGTGAGAGTAGTTGCCGCGCAATTAGTTTCCGGCTGTGATGATTCATACTGTAATGAGTGCTGATAAGCATGTTCTAGTAAGCGAGCCTCCTCGAAGGCGTCCTTTAAACTCAAAACAGTCTTTTCGAGTAGACGTTTTCGAATGCTGTTGGACACTAGTCCATTGATAAACGAATCTCTAATAGCCTCTTCTCGGTGTTGTTCAGCAGTCACCGCTTTGAAGTTGCAATCTTTGGAAAGAATTCTTAATTTCTGCATGTAGGCGTCTATCGTTTGACCTTGCTCTTGTTTGCAAGTAGCTAACCTGTGCCTAGCAAACACCTCATTCTTTGGTTGAATGTAGATGCCATTTAGAGTCTGGATAGCTTCATCAAATGTCTCTTTATCAAGTATCATTTGATATACAGCAGGAGATAGATAGTTTATCAGTAGTTTCTTAGTATCAAGATTGTCTACTGATATTACCGATATAAAATTTTTAAACGTTTCATACCAGTGCTGCCAATGCTCTGCTGCTTGAGGTGCTGTGGGTTCGATGTCAAACTTCTCTGGGCGAAATATCCTATCCATTTCGAAATTCTAACAACTTCACAGTTTTGGATTCAGTGTATTAAATTGTAATAAACATAAAGATAAGAGAGTCGAGAACCATGTCTGTATAGTATGGCTTTAATACACTGAATGACTACACAACACACATTTCGTGAACACATTCTCACGGACGAGTTACAAGCACATGTAAACATAAGAACGACAACCGATACAGAGTATAATTTTCATAACAAGTGGTTTTTTAATTAAACTAAACTATATACAAAACTTAAAAATATGCGTATAAATGTTCACAAGTCAGTCCTAATTTTAGGCATCAAAAGCAGAATCGTATTTAAAATTAAACTTAATTATAGTTTGTATCAGAGCTTTCCATAATTAATGTAATTTATGTATATACTCTTAAGCGAGCAATTCTTGTATCTATGAATGCATGTACATGTCTTATACACTCAAGCGAGTTATTGTAATATTTTTGTAAGCATGTACATGTCTTATACTCTTAAGCGACCAATTATTGTATCTATGTATGCATGTACAAATTGTACATACCTTATACTCTTAAGCGATCAATTCTCGTATCTTTGTATGCATGCAAATGTCTTATACTCTGAAGTGAGCAATTCTCTATCTATGTATACATGTATATATCTTATACTCTTAAGCGAGCAATTCATGTATGTATATATATACATTTTATTTCGAAAACGTTTCTAACGATTTTCTTTAAAATTTCAAGGTATATGTATATAAATGAGAAAAAAAATCTGAACTCATTGGCCACAAGGGGAAACTCGAGGTCGACCGTTATATCGGTTTGAAAATATTTCATTATCGAAAAAATTAATTTTGGCTAGAATGTTTTATGAATGAAAATTTTCCATGACGTCAAAGGGACACCACCATAGACATAACTAAATATAGGCTGGCCGAAGGAAGTAACTTCGTGTAACTTGAAAACATGTATATCTATTGTATTCGGATTTCCGAAGTATGAAAAAGTGCATGATCTTCATTCTTAGAGATTAAACAAAACTACACTGCCTCCTTATTTACAATATGTATAGGTGTGTGGCTGAAATAGATATGAATACTTAACTTTTATACTGCTCATAAATGCTGTATAATAAAGTACACAAAATTGCAAGTCAAAAATTTTCGTTTCATAAAACTCTTTAATCGGCCAGTCTATATTTATTTATGTCTATGGACACCACTTGCGTCACTAGGCTTACAGTAGTAAATTAAAATATTTCTTTGCAAACATGAACAAGTTTTAATGAATCAATAGAACTAATTAAACATTTGCACACCGTCTTATTGCAAGCTCAATTAGCGTAGTCAACAAAGTAAAAGTCACCTACACGGCTCTCCACAATTAATCTCTAAATGTCTGTAAGAGACTGTGCATTGTTGAAATACATAATAAAAAGTTAAGAATATTTATGAATTGCATGGTGGTAATAAAATATATTTTTTATAGTGCAACTTTCATGCTTATAGCATTCCCAGAGCGCTACGGTCCAATCTCTATGGTGGGAGGAGGGGTATCTGGAAGCAGGTTTCCTTGATGACTTTATACAAGCCTTGTCTTCGAGTCCGATGTTAAGGAGGAGTGCAGTATTTTACGTGGCTACGCAGCACCAGCTGCGACCCACATAGTTTGCCACCCATGTTTGAACCTAGAGAAATTGCATCACTTAATGTTTCGTACTAAAGGCTTAATAAATATACTAATTGCAATATTATCGTAACCATTTGAGACAATGCAAAGACTTTCTTCCAAGCCAATAATAGCCCAATACTTAGGCGTCGGAACATGACCTTCTAGGCAGAAGATTCAATGTACGCGACTCGGCGTAATCATCTTCTTTTTTGAAGTAACGTCTGTATTATATA
>JAZGLO010002014.1:0-7500 GCA_036873155.1 Biomphalaria sudanica
ATTCTTTTCGTCTTTCTTTCTTTGTGTCTTTTTTTCTTTGTGTCTTTCTTTCTTTGTGTGTTTCTTTCTTTGAGTCTTTCTTTCGTTTTGTCTTTCTTTCTTTGTGTCTTTCTTTCTTTGTGTCTTTCTTTCTTTGTGTCTTTCTTTCTTTTGTCTTTCTTTCTTTTGTCTTTCTTTCTTTGTGTCTTTCTTTCTTTTTGTTTTTCTTTATTTATGTCTTTCTTTCTTATTGTCTTTTTTTCTTTTTGTCTTTCTTTCTTTGTGTTTTTCTTTCTTTATGTCTTTCTATCTTTATGTCTTTCTATC
Source organism: Biomphalaria sudanica (assembly GCA_036873155.1). Taxonomy (NCBI): domain Eukaryota; kingdom Metazoa; phylum Mollusca; class Gastropoda; family Planorbidae; genus Biomphalaria; species Biomphalaria sudanica. Next base: position 307 of record JAZGLO010002014.1, read on the forward strand.
TTTATGTCTTTCTTTCTTTATGTCTTTCTTTCTTTATGTCTTTCTTTCTTATTGTCTTTTTTTCTTTTTGTCTTTCTTTCTTTGTGTTTTTCTTTCTTTATGTCTTTCGTTTTTTATGTCTTTCTTTCTTTGTGTTTTTCTTTCTTTATGTCTTTCTTTCTTTTTGTCTTTCTTTCTTTTTGTCTTTCTTTCTTTATGTCTTTCTTTCTTTATGTATTTCTTTCTTTGTGTTTTTCTTTTTTTATGTCTTTCTTTCTTTATGTCTTTTTTCTTTGTGTTTTTCTTTCTTTTTTGTCTTTCTTTCTTTATGTCTTTCTTTCTTTATGTCTTTCTTTCTTTATGTCTTTCTTTCTTTATGTCTTTCGTTCTTTATGTCTTTCTTTCTTTGTGTTTTTCTATCTTTATGTCTTTCTATCTCTGTGTCTTTCTTTCTTTTTGTCTTTCTTTTTTTGTGTCTTTCTTTCTTTTTGTCTTTCTTTCTTTGTGTCTTTCTTTCTTTGTGTTTTTCTTTCTTTTTGTTTTTTCTTTCTTTATGTCTTTCTTTTTTTGTGTTTTTCTTTCTTTTTGTCTTTCTTTCTTTATGTCTTTCTTTCTTTGTGTTTTTCTTTCTTTTTGTTTTTCTTTCTTTATGTCTTTCTTTCTTTTTCTCTTTCTTTCTTTGTGTTTTTCTTTCTTTATGTCTTTCTTCTTTTTGTCTTTCTTTGTTTATGTCTTTCTATCTTTTTGTCTTTCTTTCTTTATGTCTTTCTTTCTTTTTGTCTTTCTTTATGTCTTTCTTTATTTGTGTCTTTCTTTCTTTTTGTCTTTCTTTCTTTATGTCTTTCTTTCTTTATGTCTTTCTTTCTTTGTGTTTTTCTTTTTTTATGTCTTTTTTTGTCTTTCTTTCTTTATGTCTTTCTTTCTTTGTGTTTTTCTTTCTTTAAGTCTTTCGTTCTTTATGTCTTTCTTTCTTTATGATTTTCTTTCTTTTTGTCTTTCTTTTTTTATGTCTTTCTTTCTTTTTGTCTTTCTTTCTTTGTGTTTTTTTTCTTTATGTCTTTCTTTCTTTGTGTCTTTCTTTCTTTCTAACTTTTTGTCTTTCTTTCTTTTTGTATTTCTTTATGTCTTTCTTTCTTTGTGTTTTTCTTTCTTTTTGTCTTTCTTTATGTCTTTCTTCCTTATGTCTTTCTTTGTGTTTTTCTTTCTTTTGTCTTTCTTTCTTTATGTCTTTCTTTCTTTGTGTTTTTCTTTCTTTATGTCTTTCTATCTTTATGTCTTTCTTTCTTTATGTCTTTCTTTCTTTGTGTCTTTCTTTCTTTGTCTTTTTTTCTTTGTGTTTTTCTTTCTTTATGTCTTTCTTTCTTTTGTCTTTCTTTCTGTTGTCTTTCTTTCTTTTGTCTTTCTTTCTTTTTGTCTTTCTTTCTTTTTGTCTTTCTTTCTTTTGTCTTTCTCTCTTTTTTTCTTTCTTTTTTTTGTCTTTCTTTCTTTACGTCTTTCTTTCTTTTTGTTTTTGTTTCTTTTGTCTTTCTTTCTTTTTGTCTTTCTTTCTTTTTTGTCTTTCTTTCTTTTTGTCTTTCTTTCTTTATCCCTTCCCAGAATGGGTTCATCTCGATCCGTTTTGCATAGGGCCCCACAATTTCTAGGGCCGTCCCTGTGGAGGGAAGAAACTAGTTGGAACTGTCTGTGACAATCTTTGAACCGTAGTTGACAGGATGTATCTCGTTTAGGGTCATTACATTAAAACTGGATAGAACCCTCTCTAAAACAGAGGTCTTCATTCCCATTAAAACTGCTCGATGAGTCTACATTTGAAGGCAGCCTACATCTGTCAGTATTATATTATACGCCTACGTGTCCAAAGGGTAAATCAAACGTTTATCGTTTAAATTAAAATAAATTGGATAGTTTACTCCAAGTATATCAGTATTTTCTTATTCCCAAGCATCAATATCGATGACAGGCTGTATCTAGTTCAGACACTTCTTCCTATATGTACATATATCTAGGAGAATAGATCACAATCTTCTACTCTTCTTCTGTATAAGAATGAAATGTACAGGTCGCTCAACTTGGTAGTAACTTGAGACACCAGGACCTACTGGAAGTAATAGCCTTGACATTTGGACATTTGATTTACACCGTTATACCAGTCGACTTTGTATGGCCACGCCTTCCCCTCCCCGTCAACCACTGAGTCGAGTTGTTCATGTTATCCGAATGGCTTTTGGTGTTGTAATGTTAATGCCGACCCCACATGTAGCACATTAGAGATTAAGTTTATGCACGTTAAAACAGTTACGGAGCAGTTCGTTGTACAAATCTTTGTATCTCCAACAAGCTCGCATGCAGAATTGAACGCTCTGTGGTACACAATATATGGGCCTACCAGAAGAAATGTAAATTAGGGGCTTGGGACAAAACTGTCTTTTCACTCATGAATAAGGAACAAGTTTGGGAAATGTTTCAAGTGCACGCAGTAAGGTCATAGGTTGAAATACGAATGAACTTCTATCCAAATTATATATATATATATATAATATATAGGCTTACCAGATTACCGCTATGCATATTGGAGTTTTGACCGATTTTGATTTCATTAAAGTCAGCATTTTTAAAGGACGTATCTCAATGCCAGATCAGGTGACATTAGATAAAGGACTATCAGATAATGTCAGACGTCAGATAAATTGCAGATCAGGTGACATTAGATAAAGGACAATCAGATAATGTCAGACGTCAGATAAATGCCAGATCAGGTGACATTAGATAAAGGACAATCAGATAATGTCAGACGTCAGATAAATGGCAGATCTGATGACGTTAGTTAAGGGACAATCCGATAATGTCAGACGTCAGATAAATGCCAGATCAGGTAACATTAGATAAAGGACAATCCGATAATGTCAGACGTCAGATAAATGCCAGATCAGGTGACATTAGATAAAGGACAATCAGATAATGTCAGACGTCAGATAAATGGCAGATCTGATGACGTTAGTTAAGGGACAATCCAATAATGTCAGACGTCAGATAAATGCCAGATCAGGTAACATTAGATAAAGGACAATCCGATATTGTCAGACGTCAGATAAATGCCAGATCAGGTAACATTAGATAAAGGACAATCCGATAATGTCAGACGTCAGATAAATTGGCAGATTTGATAACGTTCGTTAAGGGACAGATAAAAAGATGCTTGATTATTTGCCTTGTAATATATGCTTTAAAGTGGTTAAATTAAATCTGAGGTGGTTTGATTTCTATTCCGGTGATATATTTTAGATCTATATTCTTAGTATTGACCACCTACGGGTAACTTCAGTGTTTTACCAGTGATAATTGCTATTGACAAGACTTCATGACTAAATAACGTAAACAGCATAAATCATCAAATGGTTTATATTCATATACATTAAAAGTCATTTCCTTTATCATTGCTATAGAAAGAATCAACGATAATTTTAAAAAAAAAATTGGTAAGAATTCGACTTTTTACAAAATATTTAACTTAACATCCACGAAGACGAATCTCTATCTTTTGTTATGATTTTTTTTTCGACCTAATAGAACTATGTGAGATAGGACAGGATAGTGGTGTATCGGTTAGAGTGGAATGTAGCCATGATAGCGCTACCTGTTAGATATAACAGGATAGTGGTGTATCGGTTAGAGTGGACTGTAGCCACGATAGTGCTGCCTGTTAGATATGACCGGATAGTGGTGTATCGGTTACAGTGGACTGTAGCCATGATAGTGCTGCCTGTTAGATATAATCGGATAGTGGTGTATCGGTCAGAGTGGACTGTAGCCATGATAGTGCTACCTGTTAGATATAACAGGATAGTAGTGTATCGGTTAGGGGAGGACTGTAGACTATTAGATATGCCGGAGCCTAGAAATGGCTAGCTGTTAGATATAACAGAATAGTGGTGTATCGGTTAGGGAGGACTGTAGCCACGATAGTGCTACCTGTTAGATATAACAGGATAGTGGTGTATCGTTTAGAGTGGACTGTAGCCATGATAGTGCTACCTGTTAGATATAACAGGATAGTAGTGTATCGGTTAGGGGAGGACTGTAGACTATTAGATATGCCGGAGCCTAGAAATTGCTCTCTGTTAAACCTGAGCCTTGTTAAGGTTGTCTGTTAGATTAGGACACAGCCATCATAAAGCTGTCTATTAGATAAAGCCACAACCATGTATGTTAGGACCGAAGACAGGATAAGGCTGTATAGATCACTTTTTGGCAAATAATTTATAATGATCTTTTCCAAGTTTTAAATGAAAGACCACATAAATGTGATGGCTTCAATCCTACTCTAGGTAATTATGTGACATGTACTCTAAGACCACGTGACCTGTAGCCACTCTGAGCATGCTATCTCTCGTGTGTAGCCAATGGAAATGTTGGGGGAGGGGGGGGGCTGAAACTCGAGACGTTCATTTTGCGCCTTTAGAGTCAGGCAAGAGTTATTCGTGATAATCTACTTGGGATCATTTTGGAGCTGATTTATGTTCTAGATCGTTCTAATCACACACACAGAAGAAGGCTGCAGAGTGCACTGTCACACCTATGTCAGGCAAACGAACGGCGCAGGAACTGTTATGTACTTTTGACTTAATTGCTGTTCACTTGGCACACAGTGACACTAGAAAGTACAATACCGAGCTGAATTGTTTCCAAGCTGTTCAGTTCTTGTTTGCTGGCATACGTATTGTTTCTGTGTTAATGTTTATATTTGTAGCTGAGTCTTTAATGTCACCAAACTACCAAATAAAACAGAACATTAATTAAATATTACCATTACGATTTATTTTCATTTGTATGCGTGTTATTTCTGGGTTAATGTTTGTACCATTAGTTGGATTTTAGAGTCACCAAACTATCGAATAAAACACAATAGTAATTGGATCTTACGTTCCCACACATTTTTTCGAGTGCTGATAGCGACGTTCTTTTATTAAAGTGTATAGAATAGACACGAGCGTGTTCATCTGGTCCAACGACAACACTGTTTCATCTAGAACAAATGTTTATTTTAATTCTTTTAAAAAATACAAAATATGAATATTTGAAGGTTTTAAAATACCTTTATTTAACAAGTTGAGACATTGTATCAAATGACAACACCAAACTATTAATGAGCGTATCTTTTTCTAAATTGATTCTTAAAAGACATCTACTCGAATCCAGAAAGTCCACATTGGTGTCATTGAAGTAGGAAAATATTTTATTTTTATTCTATTTTTAATTTAAATAGAGTAGATTGGTCGGCTACTTATTGTTAGGTTTGGCTTTAATTAAAATATTATAGATGCAAGTTTCTATAGATTTACTATAACAATGTTTAAACAGTGAAGATACTTGAATTATTTGTCATAAAAATCTACTTCCTGTTTCAGGCAACAGACGTGCTGGAGAGGTTTATCAAAAAGAGCCAAAGAAATAAACTCTGGGCGCATGCGCGAAACAAAACAACCGTGAAACAGCTGGAGGGGAGATTACAACACTTGCAGGAGGAGTATGACCGAGAGTACAGACACTACATTAGGAAGAGAAACAGGTAAAACTGTACATTGATGTCCCCTAAGAAAAGTATAGCAACCCGATATTAGACACTTTAGCCGTACTAGAAATACGATTTACTATTTGATTCTCTAGGGCAGTGTTTCCCGAACTGTTTCCCGAACTGTTTCCCGAACTGTTTCCCGCGGAACCACAGTCTTCTGACACGCCTCTATACGTGTGTCCTCGAACTACTGGAATGATTAACTAGTAGGCCACCACGTAAATTAATCTTTCTAAAAAAAATAAGCATATTGTTCCGCTAAATACACAGAATGTGCGAAGTGTTCGTTAAAAGGAAAAAGGTTTGGGAACCACTGGCCTAGGGAATGAGCTCTGCACCTTCAACTGTGCCGGCATCGCCTCTGTTCAGTTTCAACCTTGAAATAGAAAATGTCCGTATTTAAAGCTAAGTTTTTAATAAAAACTTTTAAGGACAGAGATTTGCCAGTAATGTAGATAGTTAGCAAGCGCTAGTAGACATGGAGAGCACATATTAATAGTTAATAGACTCAAACATAGGCTAAACTGTTAAACATGGATGAATGGTTCATGTCACGACATAAGACAGAGAGATGTTTTACAATTGTTTCTTTTATTTTCCTTCACAGAATTTATCGTGATCTTATTGATTTGAGGAGTCTTAATGAAACCAAGCAGAATGAAGATGTGGAAAAGTTAATACTTCACAGTTCTGCCCTAGCTACTGTTACAGCAATACCAAAAGCTGACCTTTCACCTCTTGTCCAAGACTCCCAAAGCATACAGACAATAAACTCGATCAACAAAGTTCCTAGAAGTCGTTCCTCTGATAACTTGCTACCGATCAGTACTCTGATGTCAACAAAAACTAGAACCGAGAAAGAATCAGAATCGCATGAAACGAAACTTAGGTTTAACGCTACAAACTTTAAGGCCATCGGACCGCAGACATCGCGAAGTAGCTCCTCCCTTGTCTTAAATCAGAGTGACTCTGCTCTATTAGTCTTGGGCAGCGACAACAAGCAATCAATGGCGGCTAATGATTGCATCCACGTGACATTCGAAGAAGCGGAAAGAGTCAAAAGACTGACAGTGGACTTGGACACTGCTTGTAGGTACAAGGAGGGTTCTAAAACTGGCGTCTCGTGCCTTCACTTCCCTTGTCACATTCCCAGAACGTATCACACCATAGGCTACAGACGGGATGATCTTATTCCAAGGACTAGCGACATTACGAACAGAGACTTTGATCCTGTATCTGATGAGTGTCCTGCACGCCCCAAGGACAGAACTAATTCCATCCTAGAAGACATTACTACTTACGTACCTTCCAAAAATGAGATTCCAAAATGGAGCAATAGGAAATCTAAGGGAACAGTCAAACTGAATCAATCTATCAACGGACCTATGTTTTCACCCAAACCTCTTGACCCTGTATTGGAACAGATCCGAACTGGTGCTGTAGAGGAAATAGGAGAAACTCCTTCCATGACGAGAAAAACAGTCCGAGCCAAAATTCGAGGGTTGAAGCAGCTAGTAGTAGAAATGAGGTTCAGAAATGATAAGACCAAACCTCCAGACTGGGCAGTGAACTATGGCACTCGACTGCCCACCAGATTTCTACTCAATCCTGCCTTCCCAGTCTAGAAGAAAAATAAAATTTTG
>JAZGLO010002014.1:12500-19244 GCA_036873155.1 Biomphalaria sudanica
ATGCCCAGTATGTCCTGATCAAGTGGTACCATGTCCAATGTTCCACTGTTGAGTGTTACTATGGCCAGTGTGTCCTTGCCAAGTGGTACAATGTCCAGTTTGTCATTGTCAAGGGGTACAATGTCCAGTGCATCATTGTCTTGTACATAGTCGTAGCCAGGATTCTTTTCGGGGGGGGGGGGGTTTGGGGGGATTTTTTTTCACTTCCCCCCCACCCCGATACCCCCTCCCCCCCCCCCGCGAAATTTTTTTTATATCTATTTATGTGTGTGTGTGTGTGTATAATCTTTATTACATTCTGACCCTTCATTCTTTCGGAAGACGTTTAGTGTGCCCTAAAATTGGTTCTTCCTGGAGTTAGTGGGAAATTGTAGAGTCCCTGCCATTCTTAGCAAAGCCCCGCCGCCAAGCACTATTTCTGGTATTGAAAGCCAACAAAATGCATATTCTGAGGTATCTACAGTGCATTTTCCTGCTATTAACAAGTTTATTTTCAAAAATCTAATGTGCTATTCTTACTGATTTAGACCCTCCGGCGCCGTTCGGCGCATTTGCTGTTTCCATAAAAATCTGTCACTGGTCCCACCTGCTCTGAGGACCTCCATGAATGTGTGGCGCCAAGTTGTACTAGGATGTCATCGCAACTCTTCTTATGCGTGATTCATTTTAACGGAGAACATGCCCTGCAAACCTCATGCGAAGCTCTGTCACAATCTTACTATGGGGTCGACCCCCAGTCAGGCATAGGATTTCCTTGATTTAGACCCGATCTCTATAACTGACTCTTAAAATCTGTCTTAGCCATGTATGTTGAGACACATTTAGTGTTTTTCAATTTCGGCAGATGACTATTCACTTCACTTTATTAATGGAGCCCCGCCACTGGTAGAAATGTGTAACCTATCTTGAATACGCTTTTGGAATTAAGTGACTTTAGTTTGCTTTAGATTTTATATCGACAAGGGAAGGTTTATCGTCAAAATCATCTGTTGGGGTTTTAAACTAAAAAATCTCTGGAGTTGTTTTTTTTTAAATTCAAAACCCCATTTAGCTACGGTAATAGAACTTAATAACTGTAGTTTGCTTTAGAATAATATTGAAGATAGAGGTTTTCCACCTCAAAACACTCTGTAGGGGAATTTTAAACATAAACCATCTGGAGGGGTTTTAAAGTTTTAAAAAAGCCATCTGTATAAGAGGGGTTTAAACTCAAAAACCCCAATAGGATTGGCTACGCTCAAATAATTTTGGTGTGTACTTTGCTTTTTTTTATATTGAAGAGGTATTTTTTTAGCATCAAACCCCTCTGAAGGGGGGTAAAAACTCAAAACCCCTTTTAGCAACGCTCATAGAATTTTGAGTGCGTAATTTGCTTTTTTTCTTACACTGAAGATGTATTTTTTTAGCTTTAAACCCCGCTTGAGGGGGTTTAAATTGAAAACCAGTTTTAGCAACGCTCATAGCATTTTGAGTGTATAATTTGCTTTGTTTTTATTATTAAAGAGGTATTTTTTACCTTCAAACCCTGCTGAAGGGGTGTTTAAACTTAAACTCAAAACTGAGTCAAAACCCATTTAGCTACGCTCATAACATTTTGAGTGCGTAATTAGCTTTTTTTTTTATATTGAAGAGGTATTTTTTAGCTTCAAACCCTACTGAAGAGGAGGGGGGGGGGGTAAACTTAAAACCCCTTTGGCTACGCTCATAGAATTTTGAGTGTATAATTTGCTCCTTTTGATATTGAAGAGGGGGTTTATCGTAAATTTTGGAAGTCGGTTTAAAATCAAAATCTTCCTTAACTGTGCTCTTGGAATTTTCGGATTGTCGTTTGCATTTTTTTGGTTTTGTTTTATAGAAGAGGGGGATTTAACTGTAAAAACCCCAGGTAGGGGGTTTTAAACTCGAACCCCCCTGGTAGAGGGTTTTTAACTCGACCCCCCCCCCGTTAGAGGGTTTTAAACTCAAAACCGCCTTGGTTGTGCTGGCACAAGTGGGGGTTTAGTATTAAAATCTCACCTAAAATAAACAAAAAAATTAGTCAGTAACTTCACCCAACCCCCCCCCGGCTACGCCCATGGTCTTGTATGTCATTGTTTCAATATTTTGTCATGGTAAAACCTTAAAATATAATTATATTATAAATTCCCTTCCCTGCAATATGATAATTGATATTGATATTATTGAATACTAATGAATCCATCACTTCCTTTCGGCCGTATAGAAGAGAAAATTAACTGATTCTCAACGAGGATGAGTTGAAGAAAAATAAAGAAGTGAGCTGGATGTCACAGTACAGTACTGATGACAGACTGTGACAAGTCAAAAGCTTGCTGTCAGAGTCACTCCTACTTATCACAGCATTAATTATTATTTATTATTTTATTTTAGTCCTATCTCCAATTTCTTCACCCGCACCACCCTTTCCTCTCCAGGCTAGACTTAGTCGACCACCTTGGGACAACTAGACTAAGGCTTTCACTTATCTCCCTTGACTGGGGTAAAGATAAACACAGTCTCTTTGATCTCTCCCGCAGGATGTCTGACAGCCGAAGTGGACACCACCTTGGGTGGAATGCGAGCAATCTTTCTCCCCCCCCCCTCTCCCACGTCTCTCTTTGATCTAGGAGATCACTCGGACCAACACGACCGTGACGCTCCAAGGTGCGACTCTTGTCGGACTTTACCCACGTGTAAGATAATTCTTAGCCTAGGACATTTCCTGTTTCCGCCCACATTTTCCAGGCCTATATATAAGGTAAATGAAATCAAGCCAGACCCTCTCATTTCTCTATCGCTGTCTATCGAGTCTGGACTATATCATTTATTCTTACTCCTAGAGGAATACCTGGTGGTAAAAGGACTTAATCACAAGTTCCACTTAATACTTTGTGCATATTTCTCACTGGATATTATCATGTGTATTTTATTATTTCACTTATGTTTAATTAGTGCATTGTGTATTTCTCACTGTCGTAAGTAGAAAACATAAACATGGCATATGTCTTTATTTATGTATTGCATTAATCTATTAATGCTACGTTGCTCAATTGATCGTTGACGCAACCATGTATATCTTATTTTATTTCCTTTATCTCGGCTGACCGCCTTGATAATTTTCCTAGCGCACCAATACTGCGCCTAGAGAAGATATATGAATTATCTCCTTCTTTACTCACTTTACTTGAACGAGAGTTGCGCCTCTTGAATGGACACCCTCTCCATTCAAGCGCGCCATTGTTCTCGGCCGACGGTCGTATGCAAACAAACCGCCCATTCCCCCCCCCGTTTTTTTCTTCCAACTTGTGTTGATTATTTGAGATTATTATTTTCCCTTTTATGTACATTTCTATATTGCTGCTATCAGCCATCTATTTTCCAAATCCCATTTGTCATCATCTCCACATTGTACTCTAAAGCAATTTTACCAATCTGACGAATGCACCTCAGTCGAGGGCATCGATAAGATGCATGAGAGACATGTCCTAACTTGTCTTTATTTATCCGCAGCCTCCCTCAGGTGTCTGCCTATTTGCTGTTCAGTGTCTACTCGACAATACTCAACTATTTGTTTGGATCACCTATTGCCTATTTACCTGCCTATTCATTTGGCATTATCTGCCTATTTGTTATTTATCGGATCACTCACCTGCCTATTTGTTTGGATCTATTGCCTTTGTACTTAGTGCTATTCAGCACTGCACACTGGCCTACTTGCTATTGAGTATCTTCTACTGTCTACGTGGATCTACTCAACTCTACTACTTGGCGCCATCGGCTCTACTTGCCCGCCTATTCGACAACCCACCTGTCAACTTATTAGGTGCGACGTCCCTATAGACCCAGATCTGTGCGAGACGTCATAGTTACGCCAAACCATCCGCAACTCACTGGACTTATCCTGTCAACTACGCTGCCCACGGCAGATCAGATCAGCTCTGCCCGCAGTACCACTTGAGCCCACGGTAGCCGGCCACCCGCCCTACTGTGCCCACTACAGATATCAGAACTTTGGATTGAGACTCCACAAGGACTATATCACCGGCGTCCCTCTACCCGCTAGAGCGCCACCTCCAGCTGCAGAACCTCAAGCCAGGATCACAGCCAGCTGCGACATCAACAGGACAACCAGCTAAGTTCAAGAGATAGAGATAGATGCAAACCCTCCCCCTTTTTTTCTTCTATGTAAATACTTATGTAAATAAATATTCTTCATTTTTAACTTTGTATCTATCTTTCATTGATTGTCTCGTAGCGTGTCTGCTCCCGATTTATATGCTGACGGGTTGGTGTGTGATAATTTCAAAAATAATCATCCCCTAGACATTAAACGCGCCAAACACACGTCACTTTCTCCAACCTGTCACACAGACAAACAAGTGTGTGTATGCTGTCATATCTGAGTGCGCTGTAGGGTGGAGGGATTATTCATGACTAATAGAGAGTTGATGATAGCCTGATTGGTTTAAGCATCTCGTAGATAAGATTTGAATGTGTAATCTGTTAGGATCATATCGAAGTCTGGAAGTATGAATGTAAATGCTTGTAGTCAATAACGTAAGTTGCTGGTAGATGCTTAACACTATGTTTAGAGTCTATTCATTGAGATCCTGTGTGAAGAGCGGGTTAAAATAAAAAGTTCCCCGTTCAGACCTTGCGATCTATAGGGCAGATGACGTAAAGGCCATCTGTTTATGTGGCCTACGGTTAACGAGGGTGTCATGTAGCCAGCACAGCGACCAACCGCCTTAACTTTCCCCAACTAATGTCAGGTACCCATTAGAGCTGGTAAACAAAATAAACTATAAAAATATTTACAATGGTCACGAAGCCTGGTCAAATGCAAGTAGGCTTGCTGTCTATATCAACGAGACAAAATCAAGCCCAATCGAAAACATGTTTCCGAAAGACAAATTCGCTAATGCAAAATATTTTGTTTATCTATTATAATTTGTTTTGAAATGGCTAATTAAAATCGTTGCAGTAAAGACAATATCTAAAAAAAAGTATCATTTTTCGAGAAATGTTAAAGAGATCACTTTTTATCGCAGGGACTGTTAGCCGACTAAACGTCTGTAGAATTGAATAAATCCAAGTTATAATTTATAACTAACAAAAATTTAAGACCAATATCAAAGTGTTTATTTTATATTATGTTGTTTTTAAAGAAACATAATTCTTTCCTCACCATTTCAGTTTCTTGTTGTTACCACAAGGTGGGCAAATGTTCTGTGGAAAGTCACATTCTCTGGAGACAGGGTTGAAAAAAAACCCTCCTTCAGTGATATCGCATTCCCCAAATCCAACCAGCGACTCATTGGAACACTTCACATAATGCGCACAGCCTTGAGCCTCATTAGGATACTTTCCATCTAACTGAAAAAAAAAAACAAGTACAAAGTAATTAATAATTAAAAACTGTCAGATAGTATCGATGAGGTTTCAGTTTACATTAATCATGCTCATTACTAGACACACTGGCCGAACACAGTAAAAGGTTATGGTCAAAAATCATCCAACTGAAGCATAACCAAAAAGGGTTCCAAAAAGAAAAAAAGTCGTTGTATATTCTAACCTACAGAGAGATAAAGACGAAATCAGCGCATTAAGACTATAACTGAGACTAAGACTAAGACTAAGACTAAGACTAAGACTAAGACTAAGACTAAGACTAAGACTAAGACTAAGACTAAGACTAAGACTAAGACTAAGACTGAGACTGAGACTAAGACTGAGACTAAGACTAAGACTAAGACTAAGACTGAGACTGAGACTAAGACTAAGACTGAGACTAAGACTGAGACTAAGACTAAGACTGAGACTAAGACTAAGACTGAGACTAAGACTGAGACTAAGACTAAGACTAAGACTGAGACTAAGACTGAGACTAAGACTGAGACTAAGACTGAGACTAAGACTAAGACTAAGACTAAGACTAAGACTGAGACTAAGACTGAGACTAAGACTAAGACTAAGACTGAGACTAAGACTGAGACTAAGACTGAGACTAAGACTAGACTAAGACTAAGACTAAGACTGAGACTAAGACTGAGACTAAGACTGAGACTAAGACTAAGACTAAGACTGAGACTAAGACTGAGACTGAGACTACTTTATTGATCCTTATGGAAATTTGTTGTGATAACAAGCACTCTTTTTTTCAAATAAAAACAACAAGAACAAAAACATTCACATATATAGAACAGACACAAAACATAAAGAGTTCATAAAGTGACTACACACAGACGTTTTAGTCCTTTTCAAGTTTGCTAGTCAACGAGGCAACGCTGATAAAGTCTGACCAAGTAAGGAACGAACACGTTTTTGTACCGCTCGATTCTAATCTCAGAAGTGACCCACTTCGTGACTTGACGTAGTTATTGATGGAGCGAGTGGCTGTTGTCTTCCAAGATTTTTTGAGGTTTTGCTGAGGCATATTTTATTCAAAAACGTTTGTTTAAATATGGCAGTGTTGTGCGTGTGGTTTGTGGATACTCTATATATAAGGTTGTCTAAGCTGCGCAAGATTGCAAGGGAGCCGAAGGTAAAAAAAAAACAAAAGCAACAATGAAATGACTCAAGATATTAAAACATTCATTCATCTAAAGGTTAATGAAATAAAGATCCTGATTTTGTCTAGATTGGCTTACCTTTCCAGCACAAGTAGGTGCTATCTAGATTGGCTTACCTTCCAATCACAGGTAGGTGCTCTCTAGATTGGCTTACCTTCCCAGCACAAGTAGGGGC
>JAZGLO010002015.1:0-32515 GCA_036873155.1 Biomphalaria sudanica
GGATTATCAACTTTGGGATTTTTATATCACCCCTGAGTGCACCCAATTTTAATGGGTATCTGGCTTTAGTTGTGGAAAGAAAAGACGGTTGGTCGTTATGCTGGCCACATGACACCCTGCTCATTAACCGTTGATGATCTTAACATCATCTACCCTATAGATCGCATGGTCTGCAAGGGAAACTTTTAATAATGATTATATATTTTTAAGTTCAAATTGAAATATTCACAATTGTAGATCTCATTCAAAGCTTAAAATATATAGGCTAGACAGATTTTTTGTTTTTGGTTCATGATTTACCTCATCTTCCCCTACTTGTATTTTATAAACTGAGGAGGAAAAGACCTGAATGTCCAGATATACAGACTATTATCAAGAATTTGGGAAGAAGAAATAAAATACCAATGTATGGGAAACAGTACCTTGCATTGAGCCGATGGCATTGCCTTACTGAGTAAAGACACCTCTGAATTTGCTAGAGCTTTCACACAACTGGAAAAAGCATCTCGATCAACAGGACTTGAGGTCAAAGCAAAACCAAGTATATCGCAATGGCAAGAAACAATTAGACAGAGAAACGGTAATTAAAATTACTGACCACAGGAGTGAAAATGTTCAAACTTTCAAATATCTAGGAAGAACAATAAATTTCAAAAATGATCCACTGACAGAAATAAAGGAAAGAACATCAGGAGGAAACAGGAGCGTTCTATTACACTGGCCTTTTTTTAAGAAGAAAATATTATCAAGATAAAATAAAGAAAAATGATATACAATAAGACCAGTAGCACAAGTAAGACCTCGACATTTTCAAAGACAGCCAAAAATGTACTAAATACTTGGGAACGGAAAATACTTCGCCAAACTCTCTGCTGCTATACAAGATGGGTGGAGGACACGCACTTACCATCAGATAGATCAATTGTATTAAAGTGACAGAAATAAACAAAAAGAACAGACTTCACTGGGAAAGTCACTTTGAAAGAATGCCAGATAGCAGAGGAGCAAAAATTGTATACCGGCAAAAACCAAAAGTCAGGCAACCTTTAGGGAGACCATGAATACGATGGATTGACGGTTTGGAGAAATATCTTTGGATTTGGGCGTGGAGACGAAAGGCTCCATAGAGAATCTGAATGGAAGGATGTACTGAAGCTAGCCAGAGCTGTTTTGTAGCGAGAATGGGATAGATGATCATTGCTTAATATACAGCGTGTGTTTTGTATCGAGAATGGGATAGATGATCATTGCTTAATATACAGTGTGTGTTTTGTATCGAGAAAGGGATAGATGATCATTGCTTAATATACAGCGTGTGTTTTGTCTTTTCATGATTTCATTTTCAGGATTAAACTATTCAAATGGAACTCATATATAATTAATCAATTACTTCATTTTTTTAACAAGCCCGCAGACGAACTGGTGTGAATGAGTTCAATACAAACCAGCTCACGTCTCGAGGAACATTACAACGTCGTCTGTTTTGTGTGAGCCCGGGACTCACGATGTGTGGTCCAAACTTATTATAGACTTGTTAGCACTTTAACGTTCTATCAAATTGTACACAAACTATAACCATCAGTCGAGAGAAATCATTCAAATTCTATCAGAACTTTTGTTTTTAACTTTCTTTTAAAATGTGTTAAGGTTTACCTGGGTAGTGGCAGACTAGAATAACGTTACCTTGATAGTGGTAGACCAGAATAACATTACCTGGATAGTGGTAGACTAGAATAACGTTACCTGGATAGTGGTAGACTAGAATAACGTTACCTTGATAGTGGTAGACTAGAATAACGTTACATTGATAGTGGTAGACTAGAATAACGTTACCATGATAGTGGTAGACCAGAATAACGTTACCTGGATAGTGTTAGACTAGAATAACGTTACCTTGATAGTGGTAGACTAGAATAACGTTACATTGATAGTGGTAGACTAGAATAACGTTACCTTAATAGTGGTAGACCAGAATAACGTTACCTGGATAGTGGTAGCCCAGAATAACGTTACCTGGATAGTGATAGACTATAATAACGTTACCTGGGTAGTGGTAGACTAGAATAACGTTACCTGGATACTGGTAGACTAGAATAACGTTACCTGGATACTGGTAGACTAGAATAACGTTACCTTGATAGTGGCAGACTAGAATAACGTTACCTGGATAGTGGTAGACTAGAATAACGTACCTGGATAGTGGTAGACTAGAATAACGTTACCTTGATAGTGGCAGACTAGAATAACGTTACCTTGATAGTGGTAGACTAGAATAACGTTACCTGGATACTGGTAGACTAGAATAACGTTACCTGGATAGTGGTAGACTAGAATAACGTTACCTTGATAGTGGTAGACTAGAATAACGTTACCTTGATAGTGGTAGACTAGAATAACGTTACCTGGATACTGGTAGACTAGAATAACGTTACCTGGATAGTAGTAGACTAGAATAACGTTACCTGGATACTGGTAGATTAGAATAACGTTACCTGGATAGTGGTAGACTAGAATAACGTTACCTTGATAGTGGTAGACTAGAATAACGTTACCTGGATACTGGTAGATTAGAATAACGTTACCTGGGTATTGATAAACTAGAAAAACGTTACCTGGGTATTGGTAGACTAGACTAACGTATCTAAATAGATAGGTGCACCAGTACATTGGAAGATAGTAATACATGTATTACAATTTCCTTTTTTAAGTGTGTGTGTTTGGGGTAAGGTTGAACAAGACGTGTACTTATCAACTTTTAGTTGCGCTATTTTTTTTTTTGTATTGTAGTTTTGGGTGGCACACAAGAATGATGAAACAAGAATGATGAAACTAAAACTCAACTGCCAATATCAACAGCTCTCTCTCACGTAGACGTTCATTTCAGTTCATTATAAACTTTTTTTTACACGTTTGCCTCCCTTGTTCATTTCAGCAGAGGTAATTCCCAAACTTCGATTAGTAGGCAGTATTCGGCACGTCATGCAATTTTATAAGATCACTTAACAAATAAGTCGATTGTTATGGTGTGTGTAGCCTATGTGTTTCCAAGGCTGCGGAGGAAGTTAAGTGATTGGTTTGTGGGCAACGGGGTATGATGAAACTACAAAAGGTCTGACGTAATTCAAGTATTACCCAGAGAATGGAAAGAAAAAAAATACACGAATTTCTAATGTGAGTTTTGAGTTAGATTTTATTTAAAATATCATTCCATATAAATCTTGCTAGATTTATATCTCATCTCAAGTTGACTCTGTGTCTATTGTGATAGAATCATATTGAGCTGTTTGAAGTTTGTTAACGTTATTTCATGTATTTCATTGAAACGCAATTCGCCTACATCCTTTTAGTTGTAGGTACTAGCTGCTTGGAGCTACAAGTCAACGACCGACCCACAACATCAGTAGAACATGATTAAGTCGCAATGACTGGTTTTAGAGGGTTCAAGACATTGCCGTTGCTTTTTGTTTAAAAAAAAAAATCATAGCCAGGTTCATGTTCTTGTTGTTGGTTCTCTTTAAGCAGGATGTTATAATTCATATGCTAGCACTAATGTGTACAGATGCTCCTTCTTCCCAAGTGCTATTAGAGCATGGAATGGGTTGCCTGAGTCAGCCAGGAAAACCAATGACTTGGCAGACTTTAAGTCATTGGTTAACATGCATGACTAGATTGACATAAGAACACACGTAGGACGTAATCATCTTGTTTTTTGAAGTAACGTCTGTATTTTATAAGATAAGATAGCACCCCGAGCGCAAGCTTTGAACATCTCGGATCTTACGTTTCAATAGCTCTAGAGGGATTCAAAGGTAAATTGTATTATATGTTGTATTAGTCAAAGTGATAGAGGTATTCAGACACCTAGAGATGGTCTTATGTACCAAGTCAGATTGTATTATATGTTGTAGTAGTCAAAGTGATAGAGGTATTCAGACACCTAGAGATGGTCTTATGTACCAAGTCAGATTGTATTATATGTTGTAGTAGTCAAAGTGATAGAGGTATTCAGACACCTAGAGATGGTCTTATGTACCAAGTCAGATTGTATTATATGTTGTAGTAGTCAAAGTGATAGAGGTATTCAGACACCTAGAGATGGTCTTATGTACCAAGTCAGATTGTATTATATGTTGTAGTAGTCAAAGTGATAGAGGTATTCAGACACCTAGAGATGGTCTTATGTACCAAGTCAGATTGTATTATATGTTGTAGTAGTCAAAGTGATAGAGGTATTCAGACACCTAGAGATGGTCTTATGTACCAAGTCAGATTGTATTATATGTTGTAGTAGTCAAAGTGATAGAGGTATTCAGACACCTAGAGATGGTCTTATGTACCAAGTCAGATTGTATTATATGTTGTAGTAGTCAAAGTGATAGAGGTATTCAGACACCTAGAGATGGTCTTATGTACCAAGTCAGATTGTATTATATGTTGTAGTAGTCAAAGTGATAGAGGTATTCAGACACCTAGAGATGGTCTTATGTACCAAGTCAGATTGTATTATATGTTGTAGTAGTCAAAGTGATAGAGGTATTCAGACACCTAGAGATGGTCTTATGTACCAAGCCAGATTGTATTATATGTTGTAGTAGTCAAAGTGATAGAGGTATTCAGACACCTAGAGATGGTCTTATGTACCAAGTCAGATTGTATTATATGTTGTAGTAGTCAAAGTGATAGAGGTATTCAGACACCTAGAGATGGTCTTATGTACCAAGTCAGATTGTATTATATGTTGTAGTAGTCAAAGTGATAGAGGTATTCAGACACCTAGAGATGGTCTTATGTACCAAGTCAGATTGTATTATATGTTGTAGTAGTCAAAGTGATAGAGGTATTCAGACACCTAGAGATGGTCTTATGTACCAAGTCAGATTGTATTATATGTTGTAGTAGTCAAAGTGATAGAGGTATTCAGACACCTAGAGATGGTCTTATGTACCAAGTCAGATTGTATTATATGTTGTAGTAGTCAAAGTGATAGAGGTATTCAGACACCTAGAGATGGTCTTATGTACCAAGTCAGATTGTATTATATGTTGTAGTAGTCAAAGTGATAGAGGTATTCAGACACCTAGAGATGGTCTTATGCACCAAGTCAGATTGTATTATATGTTGTAGTAGTCAAAGTGATAGAGGTATTCAGACACCTAGATGGTCTTATGTACCAAGTCAGATTGTATTATATGTTGTAGTAGTCAAAGTGATAGAGGTATTCAGACACCTAGAGATGGTCTTATGTACCAAGTCAGATTGTAACGCCAAACACAGGGAGATAAAAGAAAGTAACTAGGTTTTAGATCAAGGCAGATATTACAGAAATAGTAGGACCTACGTTAATGTTACAGAGATATTGCAGTGATGTTACAGAAAATGTACTGAGATATTACAGAAATATTAGGACCTACGTTAATTGTACAGAGATATTGCAGTGATGTTACAGAAAATGTACTGAGATATTACAGAAATAATAGGACCTACGTTAATGTTACAGAGATATTGCAGTGATGTTACAGAAAATGTACTGAGATATTACAGAAATAATAGGACCTACGTTAATTTTACAGAAATATTGCAGAGGTAAAAACTGTTATTTTATAGCTGGCAAAAATTGATTTTATGTGTTTAACTTAGAACTATAACAAACATACGCATTAACAAATAATTACCATAGATATCAGAATTACAGTTGACGTATAAAAAATAAAGAAATATATAATGAAATATAATGGACCTCATTCACCAATCGTAAACAAATAACATTTAGCCACGTGGTTCTCTATCTCTTCTTTACAATTTACTCAAGGCTGTCACGTGATACTTTTTCTTTTCATTGTTTATCAATGTTGTCACTTGGCTAAATGTTGTTTACGATTGGTGAATGAGGTTCATTAGACTCTTATTTTAACCATCCTTTAAATGTACATATTTTGGGCAAGCTATTATAAAATTACACAACACGTTACGAATGTAGAAAGACCAGCCTATATTCTCAGTTTGATGTGTTCGAGATTTTAACCAAAAAAAAATTGTATCCAGTCGATCCAGAAACATTTAGATTTGAACACGACATTCATTAAGTCTACCACTGTGATGGCCGACCTGTCCACTAAGCTATCACCGGCTACTAACGCGGTACTTTCCGGCCTCTCGAAAGATATGCCCACTGTACAAAATGAAAGCGCACATGTTCACTTCAATTAGACTAGACTTGGTGGTTGAGGCTTGCGGCATTTGTTTTTGCAAAAGTATGTGGCCAACGGTCGAAAAGGTTGGCCATCTCTTGACTGAAACAAATACTAAATAGTCTTGTGACAGTCTTGTCAGACGTATATACTTTAATATGTTATATACTGGACTTTGTATAGTGAGCAAAGAAGTATTATGAATGAAGGCGAACAAGATTCGATCTCGGGACAATCCCAAGCTTACACCAAACCACATAGTAGGCGTCTATGAACCAGTGCATTCAAGTAATCAAGACATGAATAACACATTCTAGTTAGAGAGAGAGAGAGAGAGAGAGAGAGAGAGAGAAAGAGAGAGAGAGAGAGAGAAAGAGAGAGAGAGAAAGAAACAGAATGAGAGAAAAAAGAGAGAGAGAGAGAGATGAACAATTATACATTAATATTAAAGGGGAAAAAAGCACTATTGAAATAGAACACTGGATCCACTGCGGGTCGCCCATTCAGAAACTGAGATGAGAAACTAACACGGAGCACTAAGTGAAAGACAACACCGTGTAAATCAAGAGAGGTAACTCGGTGTCAGACAAAACAGTCGCTGATGTGACGTGTCGCCTAATATTTAGAGTCGGCAAGGGGAAATATTGTAACAACTGACAATTTGAAGTCCTTAGCACGTAACGGCTTTTTTTTTTTTTTGGACTGCCCGCACTGCGGTGCATTGGTAAAGTGGCGTCAAAAGACTCGTTCTACAGTATATTATGCCTTTTTTTTTTTTTAAAAGTAAATGCTCATTATCAAGAACCATTATGCAATGTACATAACTGTCACGTGCTGTACGCGTCATGGTTGCAAGAGACGTGTAAACAGGAAGTTTATTTATACATTAGCTTCTGGAAGGTGCGGGAGTTCACAGAGAATAGTTCACAAGTAAAGAGAGGTAATAAGAAATGAACATGTTTAATTCCATTTCCTTTACTAGAAGTTTTGGTTTGAAAACGTATGACCCAAATTTGTTTCAGGGTTCACAAGTCAGTCTGTTCAGTTAATAAGTTTCAAGCTTCATGTTGGATTTGAATTCTAATATGTATTATTGCTTGATATATAGTATGTGTTCAATCTTTTCATGATTATTTTAATTTGTAAAGATGAGTTCTGTTATTCCTTCACAATCAGAAGATTTTCCTGTGCAATTTGAGACGTGGGTTTAGATTTAACCTATGAAAATAAAAGAATCCTTAACCATCCAATTCCTTTGTAAAACTGCAAAAATGAATCAATGCTGACTCTGGATAGTCTAATAATTGTAGGCCAGTGCTTCAACAAGAACTATCTAGATGTGGTTGTGAAAGTACCAGGGGGGGGGGGGGTCGGAAAACGTGTCACGGAATATTCGATGTGAAAATACAATATTTGTAATTACCTGAAGTGACCCAGTATTATTCTCTATGTTTTCATCAAAGACGTATTTACCACTACTAGCTCTCAGCCCCACATAAACACATACACACATTATCGCAGACGTGCGTCTCCCACGTTATATAAAGACCCTTATGCTCGTTCGCGCTAAGTACTTACCAAGCCATTACATGCGGACAAAGCAACTTTGGAATCGGCTACTCCTGACACTGTCCCGGTAAAATGGCAGCCATCGTGATGGCTCAGTCTGATGAAGCTGGAGTCAGAGATGTTCTTGGACCTGCGTTCCAGAATGGCTGAGGGAGCCAGAAGTGCAGAAGTCCTTTTGAGCTCGACGACAACGTCCTTGTCTTTATGTAGCGGAATTTTGTAATGTAATACTCCGTGGTGAGTACTGGTGTCTGCTTCATTAGCAGCAGACGAGATGTCCATGCTGTCCTGGACGTCGGCGCTCCGCCTAGCGCGAAGCAGCTGCGGACTTTTGGCATGCAAGTCATGACTTATGTGCTCACCTACATGGTTGACTCTGCTGGGCCAGGAAATGTGGAAGTGACTCAGGTCTTGAGCAAACTGGCCTGAATGTGAGGGGAAAAAAAGTATGTATTAGCTTGTGAATTGTTAATTTTAAATATAAAAAAAACTTACTTAGTTTTTTATCGTATATCGAAAGAAAATAGAAATTAGCTTAATACAAGCGCGGTGGCTGAGGGGTAAAGGGTTTAGCTTCCTAACCGGAGTTCCCTAGTTTGAATCGTGGTGAAGAATCTTTGGGCACCTCTGAATCAACCCAGATCTTATGGTACTTGACATTAATGGGACAAAGTAAAGGCGGCTGGTCGTTGTGTTGGCCACATGACACCCACGTTAACCATGTAGACTTATTAAAAGCAATCCTTTAAAACAATTTATTGATGTCCATACAAGACTTCCTCCAATAAAGACAAGGTGAACGAGACCTATATATCTAATAAGGAACGAAGAAAAAAAAAAAGGGTCGTACATGTACTTCATATGTACTTCATATGTACTTCATATATGCGCAATAGAGTAGTCTACCATTACATGCATTCATTTTTTAAAAAAGTTAGTTTTATCTCTTACAAACTAACGGGTCTGTCAACGTACTGTTTGTTGGGACAATCTAGACTAATCCCAAGGAAATTTTTACTATAAATACTTTACCTAAACTTAATTTTCGGCTCTTAAATTTAATTTTGTATCTCAATGGCTTTGAGATGTTTCTGTACTTAGTAAAACGGTTGATCCTAATCTGGATTAATCCGGATTATGTCACAACGAAGATCAGTGGTGGATTGGTCTCTCTCTTCATTCAATTGCTCTGACAGATGGTGTCAGAGGTAGGCTTTACATAAGCCGTGGTTCAACCATAGGCTTAGTTTGACATTACTTCAGCAGTTTAGCATCAACAACTAGGACTTTTGTTGATCTTTTTTTAAATATAAAAAATAAAGCAAAACAATATTTCTTGTATTTTTCCTAATATAAACAAAAAACCTACATGCTAATAAACTTATTGATCCAACGTAAATGACGCCTAAGAAACTGTAGCCTTTAGAATCGGTGTTGCAGCTGACAGATTAAGCGAGATTTGTATAGCTGTGTTTAACAGTACGTAAAATGTACGTGAGACAAGTTAGACGTAGTGATACTGTGTACACTTTTTGTAAACTTGGAATGGTGTGATACAGGCAACAAATATTTTATTCACCCAGTAATATAGTGTCTTATAATAAAAATAAAATGTGAAGCCAAATAAGTTAATGAATCACCACCCCTCACCTTTTGTTAAAATGTTTCACTATCTATGCTTATATCAAAAATTATCAGTGTCCTTGGTGTAGATTATTATTTTAATAAGATTTCATTCCCCATCCTCTGAAGACTGAACATAAAGATATCGTTAATGATCTTCAAACACGCCATAGATAATAAGTAAATTATTTTACAATGAAATTAATCAAACAAATAATGGTCCTCGAAAAAAATGACCTAATGACAGAAGTAAAGGAACGACTAGCGGGAGGCAAGAGAGATTTCAATAACACACAACACACACACACTTAAAAGCAAGAAAACAAAGAAAACTATCTACAAAATTATCCTAAAACCAGTAGTTATGTATGCAAGTGAATCCTGGACGCTAGTTATGTATGCAAGTGAATCCTGGACGCTAGTTATGTATGCAAGTGAATCCTGGACGCTAGTTATGTATGCAAGTGAATCCTGGACGCTAGTTATGTATGCAAGTGAATCCTGGACGCTAGTTATGTATGCAAGTGAATCCTGGACGCTAGTTATGTATGCAAGTGAATCCTGGACGCTGACAAAAACAATAGAAAATCTGCTCAATACTTAGGAAAGAAAAGGAAAGGATTTGCACTAACCAAGAAATATAGCAGCTATAGGAAGACCCCCCCCCCCCCTCAATAGGGACGGAATTAAAAAGGAACAGATTACGTTGGGGGGGGGGGGGGCAGGTCATCTTGAAAGAATGTCAGAAAACAGAGGAGCAAAAAGTGTTCACCGGCAAAAACCAAAAGGCAGGTGTCCCAAAGACAGACCTCGATGATGTAGAGACAGGTCTACAACAGCTAAAAGTCCGGGCATGGAGACGTAAAGCCCAGGATAAATCAGAATGTGCTAAAGCAGGCCAGGGCCCTCCATGGGCTATAGTGTCACTGGGATGGATGGACGGATGCAAGCCTTGAGCGATCAGTTGTGCTCACCCATTATGTTACAGGCAAATGGGGACGTTAAAAAGAGCTTATTTTGAAGATAAAACAGAATCTGCCTTTCGAATGTTTAGTTGTAACAAAATGTTTCAAATAAGCTCATTTTGTTCACACAATAAGCTGACTTAGTTTTTTTGTTAACGATGCGCACGACCGGAAGCTGCTGTTATACCGAAAAACTTATATATATATATATAATATATATTTATAATTTGCCTGCACTCATTCGACAAGGTACAGAACATTACATACAAGTCACACATGACAATTAGTATAGTTCTATCTCTTTTATAATCCGTAGAATGGTCAGTCTACGACAGCATAACATTATAAGACTTACTGATCTTCTTTTAATAATGGTGCGTACCGTGCATATGTAAAAATAAAGTATGCACTTTTTTTTTATTTAAAAAATTGTATGTCAGAATTCACAAAGTATGCATTGCCCCTACCCTGACCACTATAAGTATACACAAAGTGCAGCACCAAAGCAATAACAGTTTTTGTCTATAAAATCATTAAAAATAAAATAAATATAAAATTATTACAAATCTTCTTGTCAACAAAAACAGCAACAACTATAATATATGTTTAAAATAATGAGTTTAAATGTAGCACATCTTATGTCTACAGTAGACCGTGTACAAGAAATGTTGTCATTTTTAGTTTTAAGTATGAAGTACTGATAGACGTCCCTCCCCAGGCATGACGTGAGTTCTAGTACAAAGACTTAGTGTAATAGCGCGTGAACTCGGAGGTAATCACGTGGCAGCACTCCCCCTAGAGATAAGCAAATACAAGACCAACACGGAGGATAACTCTCTAACACAAGGAGGATAACTCTAGGCACATGAATGTACATTTGTTATGATATGCCTTTAATTACATTAGTGTTGGGAGTGAGAAAGGAACAGTCAGAGATCATACATTTGGTAAATTAAAAACTTGAATTTCGTGTGAAGGAAAAAGAAAGCGTGAGTGAACAAAAGAGAAAAGTTCACAAAAAGAAAATATAAACAATCCTTTTTTTTAAAAAACAAACCATTTACATTATCGTAGTATTATCAATTAGATTAGATCAGAGACATGTCATTACATTTGTAACAGATCTAGAGGAAGACTAATACGTCTCGTGTGCGATTACAAATATTTGTTACCTATTGTTTTTGTTTAGCGAAATGTCATGCTTTTAGCTTTCTTATTACGCTACGAAAGAATGAAAGTTAAAAGAAAGAAAGTCAAATAAAAAGAGGGACAGAAAGGGAGAATGTAAAAAAAAAAGGGGGCGGGGGGTTGGACAAGAGTTAGACTACAAGACACTTACTGCACTGCATACATTCTTAATTAATCAGAACATATGACTAATATTCGGTCACATAATGAACTGACGTAATATTGAGAGGCGTGTCAGTTATTTGCTGTAAGAATGAAGTGAAATGCTCTTACAATAAACTACACATAATTACGAGATCATTACTCTATACAATTAAGTATAAACAGAAACCGTTTGCAAAGTTTAATTCGAAATGGTTATATTAGATCAGTTTTTAGGTTAAAACAAGTGGCTCTAATTCAAAGACTATATCAGTTACACCGTGCTTTCGGGATGTGGACTATTCTATGCCAACAATATGAGAAACATTGTGCCAGGATTTGCACAATGCCACCAAAATGTGGACAAATCCACTTAGATTTGCACAATGCCGCCGAAATGTGGACAAATCCACTTAGATTTGCACAATGCCACCAAAATGTGGACAAATCCACTTAGATTTGCACAATGGCACCAAAATGTGGACAAATCCACTTGCACGTGCAACACGTCACAAAGATGTGCACGACATGATACAAAAATGAGGACCATCCCACCAAGATGTAACAAATCCACAAAGATGTGCACGACATGATACAAAAATGAGGACCATCCCACCAAGATGTAACAAATCCACAAAGATGTGCACGACATGATACAAAAATGAGGACCATCCCACCAAGATGTAACAAATCCACAAAGATGTGCACGACATGATACAAAAATGAGGACCATCCCACCAAGATGTAACAAATCCACAAAGATGTGCACGACATGATACAAAAATGAGGACCATCCCACCAAGATGTAACAAATCCACAAAGATGTGCACGACATGATACAAAAATGAGGACCATCCCACCAAGATGTAACAAATCCACAAAGATGTGCACGACATGATACAAAAATGAGGACCATCCCACCAAGATGTAACAAATCCACAAAGATGTGCATCTTACTACCAAAATGTGCAAGACGCCACCAAAAAGTGCACCATGCCATCAAGATTTGCACGTGATACACTTTCCAATGCAAATTTTTCTTTTTTTTTTTAACCCTTTTCCTCCCGGAGATCACGTATGTTCTGTCACTTCATTTAACCTAACATGTTTGCTGCTGTTGGGAGAGATAACTTTGGCATTTTAATTCAATCTCTTCCAGATCTAGGTATGTAGATTTAAAGCATTCGTTGCCAAAGAAAAAAATAATGTATGAACGTAACTCGGTCATTCAAAATAAAATCACAGTTTTCTTTCGTACTTATATTCTTTTTATTTGTTAAGAGAATCAACCTCTAGGGATAACAGTATTGTCAGTATACATATATATTACTAAATATAATGTGTTTTTTTTTGGAATATACATATTATAGAAATGTAAAAGTAAATAGAATTAAGTTTTATATTACGTATTAGAAGAGCAAAACTAAAAGCTTGCAATGTACGCAAGAGTTAAAGTCATTCATCATCATCATTCATTCTTTGACTTTCGTCCTAGTGGCTCTGTGTGATAGTATGTGTAAACTAATCCCTCCACTTTCCCGATCAGCAATTGTTCTTAGCGAGGTATCGAGAAAGTGGCCGGTCCATTCCTATTTCGCTGCCCAGCCAACTGTTTAGACCCAAACCCCAATGTTGTTGTTTTTTAAACCGACATAGCACAAATGTACAAGATTCTTAATTCCATTTTTAAGCACCATTTCCCTGTAAGGGGGCGCGGTGGCTGAGTGGTTAAGCGCTTGGCTTCCGAACCTAGCGTCTTGGGTTCGAATCTCGCTAAAGACTGGGAAATGGAATTTTGGGATCTTTAGGGCGTCTCTGAGTCCACCCAGCTCTAATGGGTACCAGACATTGGTTGTGGAAAAGCAAAGGATGTTGGTCGTTGTGCTGACCACATGACACCGTCGTTAACTGTTGGCCACAGAAACAGATGACATTTACATCATCTGCACTTTAGATCTGAAAGGGAAATTTTTTAAAAAGAACTATAAAGTATTTCTAAAGTTTGTAGATGCGCACAAGGTATACGCGTAAATTATTCTCTATCAGAAGTGAAATGTTTCCAAAGAGACTACATCTAAACACAGACATTGTATACCGGAAGTAAAAGAATGGCGCTACGACTATATGTAATTAGTGTCTCTCGTCACTACAATAATGATAAGAATGTCCTGAAAACATAAAGAGTCCTTGTTAGGACAAAATGTAGGATATCAGCTGTTTTTATCCAAACTGAACGCCTCACAAAGACATACAGTAACGTTTTGTCTATTACTGGCCGTGGTGCTACCATTTCTTCCATCCCACACACACCCTTTTTTAGTTCAGCGACACAGAGCGACTGTTATAAACAGAGATTCCAGGTATAAATTCAGCATTAGCAAAACCATATCCCCCAGTGCTGAGATACCAATCCCATTCAGATATGCAGAGCCATCCCAGTCGTATCTTGATGATACTATCTACGGTAAAACATACTAGCGAATGTTGGGAATGGGGTTGTATGTCTTCCACTCGGGGTACGTGCTGGATAACAAACCAAACCGGGCGAAGACAAACTCGACCATGAGGTACATGTCATAAAAACGCAAGCCTATCTCTTCCATTGCATGAACAGAACGATAGGAATCTAAACATAATGGTGCGTAAAAGTGTAGTTTTATGCTGGAATTACAACACAAAATAAAATATCAGCAAATCTTGGAACTAAAGCATTGACTGTGGGAAGTGTGTTAGGGTGAACATATGTAATATGGACCTCAACAAATAAAATAATTCTAACATACTTGAGTGATTTTCGACAAAAAAGATTGACAGCCTACATGTAAAATAGTTCCAGTAGGTCGAGGGTCATAGAAGAGCGCAAGCTCGACACTCACTGAGGCATCTAGTGTGGCGTCCTAACCAAACGTCTATCTAGTCAGAAAGACATGATAAAGACAAAGGGCGGTTTAAAAACTGACCCGATTCCAAGCCTGTGGTCACTCATCATCCTCTGTGAAATAGTTTGAATCCGAGAAAACAGTAAGTTTACATGTGACTCTTGCAAACAATACCCACAATACACTCCCACAGCCAACAACGGAACAGTAAGTAAACATGTGACTCTTGCAAACGACACCACAATACACTCCCACAGCCAACAACGTAAGAGAAAACAGACCGCTTCATGAACATTAGGGAACAGTGTATTTGTGTCCATACTTAAACATAGGACTACATTGGAACAGTGTATTTGTGTCCATACTTAAACATAAGACTACATTGGAACAGTGTATTTGTGTCCATACTTAAACATAAGACTACATTGGAACAGTGTATTTGTGTCCGTACTTAAACATAAGACTACATTGGAACAGTGTATTTGTGTCCGTACTTAAACATAAGACTACATTGGAACAGTGTATTTGTGTCCGTACTTAAACATAAGACTACATTGGAACAGTGTATTTGTGTCCGTACTTAAACATAAGACTACATTTCTGTAGATATATGCAATTTTATTCTGTTTTAATAGCTCCTTTCTTTTTATCCATTTCTTCTTTTTATTTCACATTTTTATTCATTCAAACTCTCGAGGAAAAAAATCGGAAGGAAGAAGGCTTCTCCCATTTTCATCTTTGTGCAGAGGTTCTAATACTATCATGTCTAATGATTCATTGGGTGATTAGCTCAAAGATAGATCCACCCCATATTGTGTACTGGGAGTGTGTTAACAACTTAGTTTTATAATCAAAGATTTTGAATGAAACATGGAACAAAAATTAGAAAAAAAAAACAGAACTAAAAAAACCATACCTCTCTCTGTTTCTACTTTTTTTTAATTATACCGAGTATAGTCTTAAGGAAAACAATCTATGAGAATGTTAAGTAGCCTACCAGTTGCAAAGAAAAGTCACTTGCCTGATTTAAAGAGTATCGATTTGAAAATAAAAAATTAGATGATTGCACACAAACACTCGCCTCTTATTTCATCATCATCATCATTCCTTTGGGTTCCTCATGGAACATAGGGCCTCGACAAAATCACGCCACTCTCCACGGTCTCTTGCTAGTTTTTTGATGGCTTCCCAGCTCTTTCCTGTCCTCTCGGCTTTCTCTAGTTCAATCTAGAACACACTGTGTCGCCATGTTCTTTTTGGTCTTCCTCTACGTCTTGTGCCCTGGGGGTTCCACTCTAAGGCCTGTCTAGCTTTGTTGCTGTTATCTTTTCTAAGGGTGTGACCAATCCATCTCCCTTTCATCTCCAAGATCTGCACCTCTATATTTTTCTGCCCACTCATCTCCCACAGTTTGGTGTTTTCTACTTTGTCGTACCAACGCCTCCTACTGGACTTACGACACATTTTGACAAATTGATTCCTTGATGTTTTTTTTTTATCTATTGGACGTTTCTTCCATCTTTTGATTTTTTAAAAGGGGGGGGGGGGGCGAGAAAATGAAAAATAGAAGAAAAAAATTAACAATTCGCAATTTTTATCACCAAAAGTGGCTAGGGCGGGTTTTAGGAGTCACAGAGATCGGATCAGAAAGAAATCCTTTGCCGTACTAAGTTTGAGCGACAAGTCCTCGGGACGCGCAGCCTCGGAGCTGCAATAACGTAGAGGCTAATGCAAAAAAAGCGCAAACAGGGACGTCCTCGTATAACTAGGCGTCACACCTTTATATCGGACCTCAGGGCAGTGGACGAGGCTGCAGAACATGCTAGTTTTTCACTAAAGTATGCCGGTTTTTCCTCCCTATGGGAGTCAGCCGGCAGCCCCCTTCCCCCGCCGTCTTCACAAGATTGTATCGCACCTTTAGCCGGCTAGAATAACTCCTAACATTTTCCAGGTCAATAAATCATAAGACATAATCATGACACATTCAGACGGGGCTTCAAGAACATTCACAAAAGTTACAAATCAATATTTTACGGCTGTTAATATTCTCTCCTTCAAAGAACATGCAGAATGGGAATCAGTATATTGTAATTTAAGATGAAGCATACATGCTAAAATGAAGATGATAGATAGATAGATAGATAGATAGACAGACAGACAGACAGACAGACAGACAGATAGATAGATAGATAGATAGATAGATAGATAGATAGATAGATAGATAGATAGATAGATAGATAGATAGATAGATGGATGGATGGATGGATGGATGGACATTAAATAGTTTTTGTTAAGTCTATGACCGCCTTTCTTGTTCTTCCTGTGACTGTGTCAGCCAAATGGTCTCTCCATTAATGTCTCCTTGAAAACAAGGTCAATAACTTGATCTCTCGGTGCATCCCAAGGTCACGGCTACTGTTCTAAGTACTACTACTTTTCCGGGGGGCCACCCAAGATCTCAGTTTTATCACACACTTACATCCGACACGCGCCCTCTCCTTTTATCCCCCACGTTTTGTCTCCCTTCCATGTTCAAACTTCTTTCTGCCTCTGCCTTTCTGTTTTGTCTCACCTAACTGCGAGGCAACAAAATGTAGTTGTCCTGGGCGCCTGACCTTTTGTTTTAAACACCTGGAGTATGAGGGGGCGGGGAAGCTTAATGTACAAATAATCTCCGCCACAAGTTAGAGGTGTCGAGTAACTAAATATAGGCGCCCGAATTGAGATGGAGGTAGATTTGGAGGTAGATAAGGAGGTAGATAAGGTGTGATGGATGCGAGAAGACTATATAAACAAAAGGACAGAGATACGATATGACGTGAAGAATTCTCTTTTAGTTGAGTACGTTATTGTTGTAATGAACAAGAAAACATCGCTGCCAATAACTCTTTCTTTCTGTCTATCCTTCCACGGCGGCGAATGAGCACATGGGGATCTTTGGCCTACGTTCACACGTTAATTCTATGATCCCGTGAGATAGAGCGAGATCAATCTTCATAGTTGACCCCGAGATGCGACAACCTATGATCAGGGGAGACCAATCGTCATATAAGGCCTGAAAAGACCCCTGTAGCCTTGTAACTTGTGGGCAGTGGATACCAATAGCTCGTTACCAAGTCACATGTTTGCGCCGGCGTGGCAACGAGCAATTGGTCTCCACTGCCTATCCACAGGTTGCCACGTCGCAGGTCAGTGTTGAGGCCTACTCTAGCGATTGGTCTCGGATCGAGTCGGTGTTGGTTCACACATCTTTACTTTTCAATTGTCCTCGACATTTTCATCCCCATGTCAACTCCAGATTACAAACTCATTGCTCAGGCAGACATTAATGTTCAATTTCGCTCTGATGGTTTATCTTTAATGTGGTATAGCTTTAGTAACGATTTGACTAAGTTGTAAGCTTTCTGCAAAAATACCCGTGAGAGTTTGCGCTCCATATGGCTTCTTTTTTTTTTCTAAGATGCTGTAGCCTTTGTGGGCACTATCATTTCTGTAAGGGAACTAGTATTGATTTAAGCTCCCCGACCCTTTTTCAATACGGAGAATCAGATAGACCCGGCATTCGCCATATATATATATCCACATCTTTCATTAAGTAACATTTATTCCCATTATTTCAAAATCAAACAAAATAATTACTCACCAACAATCAATTAAATAATTGTTTAATTTTTTATTGATTCGTGTCCTGTCAGGTTCAATGATTAATTGTGCAAAGTTTTAACTTGATCCGAGATAGGGAAATGGGAGAAAACAACGTGTTCAAACTTTCTATTATACAGACAGACAGACGAAGTTGATATAAGCTTTGTAAAAAAAAAAAAGAGAGAACACTTTTGGTCCCAGAGACTCGTGTGTGTGTGGGGGGGGGGGGATCTAGTGATTCTTTCATCGCCGGGCTTTCTTTTCTCATTTCCAAGCTGAAAACTTTAGGTCAGGTCAATAATCTCTACCTGAAACGTCGCACGAAACTAGAATTGGAACCTGGATAGCCACTGTGGTTGAAGACACCAAACAGGGAGGAAATGAACAGACCCCTCTGGAGCGAGACACCAAACAGGGAGGAAATGAACAAACCCCTCTGGAGCGAGACACCAAACAGGGAGGAAATGAACAGACCCCTCTGGAGCGAGACACCAAACAGGGAGGAAATGAACAGACCCCTCTGGAGCGAGACACCAAACAGGGAGGAAATGAACAGACCCCTCTGGAGCGAGACACCAAACAGGGAGGAAATGAACAGACCCCTCTGGAGCGAGACACCAAACAGGGAGGAAATGAACAGACCCCTCTGGAGCGAGACACCAAACAGGGAGGAAATGAACAGACCCCTCTGGAGCGAGACAACAAATAGAAATCCCCTTTGTGATTATATAACACTTTGTCAACTACTTTTTGGGGAAAAAAACAAAAACTGTAGTTTTTATGGAGTTAGGTTACTTTGCAACTGAGCTATGTAAATTAAAAGGCATAATATATTCCTTAAATGGTTTAGATTGAAATCTCTGTTGTTATAATGTGGGTACAATTTCTTTCTACTGGGTGTTCGTGAAACGGTTGCCGAATTCTAGCAAATAGCTTAAAGAAGTTTTCTTATTTGACGTAGAGGGGAGTATACTGGGGGAGAAGACTTGTATAAAACATGACCATTGTTATAGGGCAGATCAAACAAGGAATATATATAAAAAACTTTTTTTAAAAAAAAAGAAAAACATATTTAAACGGGAAGAACTCCGCCTTCAAAACTATATCTATCAATAATGTCTTATTCGATATCAAACATAATTAAAATATGTAATTACCAATAATTAATTGACTAATTGAGTATTTTTGTTTATTGATTCATGTTTTGTTAGTTATAATATTTAATTGTTTAAAATATCAACTTGATCGGAGAATACGTAAGGGAGAAATAGCGTTAACAATTATTTATGGCGACTAAACCCAACAAATTTGTGTATCTGTGAATACTAAAGTATAAGTTCCCCTTGTTGGTATCAAATAATAATTAATTACCATTAATTAATTGACTAATTGGTAACTCTTTTTGTATTGATTCATGCCTTGTCTATGCCAATGAATACTTGTGCGAAGTCTCAACTTGATCCGAGCATAGGTGTGGAAGAAATAACGTGTACCCACTTTTTACCAGACAGACAGAGTTGATATAAGCTTTGTAAAAAATAGACATCATTTTGAATCCTTTAAAAAAAAAGATTGTTTATTGTACATAGCTATTACACAGCAAAGATGTAACGTGAACCAAGAGACTTTGTTGATAGGAAAACACTTCAACGCTTGAAAGTCAGTCTTACTCTTCGAGTTTTGGCGATAATTGATATCTATTAGACAGAGTAGCATGTACCTCTCAAACATTATCAAAGCTGTGGTGATCGTACAAATACAGTTATTATGAATCCTGTTGATTCTCCATACTAGCGTGTACTTAGTGTATTTGCAAATGACGTCACAGAACTCGGTCGGGCGACCCATTTTCAAATAATTTATATTGTGTGTACTTAACACGCTGTCTCGGCTCCTATTATGGGACAACCTTGTGGCGGGTACACCATCACTTCAACAGAATTTATTGGGGAAGAATCAAACTAGAACGCATATGATTTTTTTGTTGAACTCAAATAGTTTTTTGGGGCAATCCAGAATCTTGAAAATGTGTCTGTTTTGAAGAAAAGAAAGTGAGCATTCGAATTATATGACCAAACAAAAAAAAAGTATTTACTCTCCTTCACAGATGTCTGGTATGAATATCAGTCGTGCTTTGCCAATTAGTACTTCATTATCTCAACCGAGAATTGAGCTTTGGAACAGGCAGCTTGGCATTGAAAGAGAGTCGCCCTTAGCAATACGCTATATTTTGCTCAAGCCTTTCACGGTAATTGATATCGATGCCGCAAATGATTAAACAATATTGAGTAACAAGTCTTAGTTTAGAAGTGTTTCCGAATAGATCCACCACATTGTAATCCAATCTATAACATATCGGTAAGGAGCATTAACATACGTGGTCAGAGGTCGAGCATGTTTTTATAATGACAAAAGAATCTTCATATTATAGACCCTGTTTGACATCCCGAAGGCCGTCTTTGATCGAAATGGGGTAGTTCCGGATCTCTTCTCAGTCACGTGGGTGTGTTGTTTACATTACTGACTTCATTGATTTCACTGTAATTTTAAAATGACAATAGTCTAGATCTAGACATCTGTAATTAATAAAAACTATGTTACAATAATTCTTATGATTATTTAGTAGGTCTACTAGATCTAGGCTAGCACTAAATCTAGATCTACATCTTATCATACGAAGATATTGCTATTATTGCCATGTACAAGACCACAGTCACGTGACTTTTTATAAAGTAGGTCAGAGATTCGGAACTACCTCATTCCGTAGATTTTCGGAACATAAAGCTGACAGAGTTTTGTTTGAGCAAATAAAAGTGCTAATCAAATGTTCTAGGTATCCTCTTTTAGCTACTCAGTAGTAAGAACTAATTTGTAAATTATAATCTTACGGCGAACGAACAGTTCTTCAACTTTCTCAAGATTGCCATTGTCACTTGCGGTGATTAAGGTAGTCAAATCTTAGCTTATCCTCCCTACTTGCGTGCACACAGCCCACCTCTACCCAGCAGGAAGTCATACCTATCAGTTGACGGCATGAGGCATTAATGGGCGGCCACCCAGTCTGCCAACACCCACTGGAACAATTAGTTTATCTACAAAGCGCAGACCGAGCGCTAAGACTGAAAAGCTGACGCCCACGTGACCGGTACGTCATTGCTAGCATATGATCTCTGACACAACGTGCAAACTGCAAACAAGACACTTCTTTTGAACAATTTAATTTTTTTTTTCCCACAAGAGCTCTTTGTTTGGCTTTCTTCTTTACCTTTAACATTCAACAAATCTCAAGACTTTTTTTCTTTTTTTCAATTGCATTCGTCATGTCTCCTAGCGTCTCAAGGCCAGAGATACATTGAATAGAAGTATATAAAGGTTTTTGTAGAACTTACGAATAGGGATGATCTCGACTCAGTAGAAGTAGGGCTCTGTAGTGAAGATGGGGAATCTACAACTATGAACCTTTAAGTGCACTTTCGGAGAATAAAACATGTATAGACTAGTCAAGAGTTGTCCGTCGAGTTAATCCTAGACGCCAAAATATCATTTTAAAGTTATGTTAGATTGTTTCGTCTTGGCAGATTCTTTTTTATTTCAGTAAAAGAAAACTCCCTATGGTCCTATGAAGCAAGATGTCGAACGGCTTCTTAATGGTAATCACACACAAAAAATGTACAATAGAATATTCAATGGATAACGGTACTTACGATCGAAGACGCTTGTTAGTGATTGGGTTTCAAAAGAAAACTCGTACAATAAATGACTAAATACAAGAAGAGGAAATAATTTTCTTTTTGTTTTAATGCAATAACACCTAGGCAATGTTCCTGTTACATTTTGTTTCCGATAATTTAAGCAAACAGAGACATGTATTTATTTATCTCCTGGTAGACCTATCAGCAAGATTTGTTAGTCAGCAAACAGAGACATGTATTTATTTATCTCCTGGTAGACCTATCAGCAAGATTTGTTAGTCAGCAAACAGAGACATGTATTTATTTATCTCCTGGTAGACCTATCAGCAAGATTTGTTAGTCAGCAAACAGAGACATGTATTTATTTATCTCCTGGTAGACCTATCAGCAAGATTTGTTAGTCAGCAAACAGAGACATGTATTTATTTATCTCCTGGTAGACCTATCAGCAAGATTTGTTAGTCAGAAACTTTAGTTTTCCCATCATCTGATTCAAAGCTTCGCAAACATTAAATAATAGGTCTTGGATGAGGGGAGGGTGTCATCGTCCTGACCAGTGGCGGTACAACCTAACTAGGGGAGGCTGAAGTCGATCAATTTTTTTTTAAGGGTAAAAAAAAAATTGCAGCTAAAAATTCATGTTTCAAAATTTATTAAGTACAATAGCATCATTATCAATGTTTGAAAAAGATAAAATTTATCTTATCTTATAAATGACAGACGTTACTACAAAAGTGAAGATAATTACGTCCGACGCGTGTCCAATGTGTAAGGTAAGTCGTTGATTTTCCTTGCTGATTCAGACAATCCATTCCATGCTCTAACGGCACTAGGGAAGAGGGTAGTACTTCTATGACTTTGACCTAGCATAATGTTCCTTGATCATTTGTTTTGTACCTTTTGAATTCGGTTGTGTTTTTTTTTTTTGTAGTTGTAACTTAGAGACGTCCTTTCTAAGTCGGACATTTTGAAATGTGTCCCGTTTTGGTGAGACATGTCAGCAACAATAGCGCCTGCAACAATAGCGTCTGAAACTATAGCGTCTACATTCTACATCATTAACACCTATACACTTTTTAAAAAATAATATTCAAAATGTCTTCGATAACGCGACTCTTCAGGACTTTCTTATTTCAGAGCGGTCGAATTTCTCGGACTTTCATGTTGACGACTTTTTGACTTAACACGAAGATGATTTTTCGACAATCATGCGTAATACAGACGTACGAACACTATATTACCTGGAATATCCTTCGGATATTAGTGGACTTTTGACCAATGATTCTTCCTTCTATATTAAACTTAATTTGACTTACGCATTTTTTATTATGATTAATAGTGCATTTCTAAACTTTGTATGGAAGAAAATATTTCAATACCTGCCCGTCCCAACCCTTTTTACTTTTACCTTTTTTGACTCAGAGTTCCCCAAGACTGTCTTTGCTAGCTGTCCTAGGCACCCGATACTCTTCCGTAAGACAGTCTTTGCGTGCTGTCCTGTGCGTCTGATACTCTAGAGATCCCCAAGACAGTCTTTGCTTGCTGTCCTGTGCGTCTGATACTCTAGAGACCCCCAAGAGAGTCTTTGCTTGCTGTCCTGTGCGCCTCATACTCTAGAGATCCCCAAGACAGTCTTTGCTTGCTGTCCTATGCGGCTGATACTCTAGAGATTCCCAAGACTGTCTTTGCTTGCTATCCTGTGCGCCTGATACTCTAGAGATCCCCAAGACAGTCTTTGCTTGCTGTACTTTGCGCCTGATACTCTAGAGATCCCCAGGACAGTCTTTGCTTGCTGTACTTTTGCGCCTGGTACTCTAGAGATCCCCAAGACAGTTTTTGCTTGATGTCCTGTGCGTCTGATACTCTAGAGATCCCCAAGACAGTCTTTGCTTGCTGTCCTTTGCGGCTTACAGAGATCCCCAAGACAGTCTTTGCTTGTTGTACTTTGCGCCTGGTACTCTAGAGATCCCCAAGACAATCTTTGCTTTTTGTACTTTGCGCCTAGTACTCTAGAGATCCCCAAGACAGTCTTTGCTTGCTGTACTTTGCGCCTGGTACTCCAGGTACGACACTGCCACTTTGGAGAGTCAAGATGAATCCAAGGACCATGGAGGCCCCCTTTTACCCTAGCTGGCGCTATGGCCACAGATGAGTAAGTTACCCAGGGCTTTGAATAAAGAGCTAGCAACAATTCCAACTCTGTGAAGTGAAGACTGCCAATACTTCGAATGTACACTGAACTATACGTTTTGATTCACTGCCTGATCTCTTTCATTGCCAATGGTAGTGACCTACATTTTCCCTGCTGTGTGTGTTTGTAGTGTCTACATTTAAGAGGCACTCAATTAAAGTCTCCTAAAAAATGTTGAACCAAAGTCTGATCATGGGTGTTGCTTTATTTGTTTAGTACTTAATCAGTGTGGGGGGTACGGTAAATATACGTAATAAAAGTAACAATTGCTGACTAGAATAAAGAGAAACAACTTTATTCCAAGATATACTGCACCTTACATACAATAAAATGTCTATTTTAAAAAATCGAATTTTAAACTACATTTTAAAAAACTCCATCTTTGTGTGTGTGTATATGTGTTATTTGTTAATCTTCATTAACATTATATAATCAAATATAGAGCAATGATGTCCAACCCACAACCCGCGGGCCACATCTGACCCAAAATAGAGCCGTAGTTGATTGGACTTCAAGCTTTTTGTTTTTACTATAATGTTGCGGCGCGTGAGACAAAAATTAGAAACTGAAATGACCATCAGGGGGAAAAGCACTGGTCATTACTTCTCTCTTGGATCTGTCTATCTGTGTATTCTCTCTCTCTTTCTCGCTCTCTTTCACTCTCTCTCAGTTCATTATTGGAAACACACATTTAATTTTGTTTTCATAGCTATAAAATATTCTACAAGTAGGGAGACAAGAATTCAGAATTGAAGCAATTTTAAAACAAACAAAATATTTAAAAAAAAACAATTTTTCTAAAACAAAGCTTATGTAGCGTGAAGGGAGCGCAGCGTCCAATTGTAATGTTGCACGTTTTATTTTCCCTTTTTCTATGCTTTCCAAAAATTAATTGATTACCATTAATTGATTAAAAAATGTTTATTTTGTTATTGATTCAAGTGTTATAATCGAAAATGAATAAATGTCTACAATTTCCACTGAGCCGAGAATGGGAAGCAGGAAGGAAAAAAGTGTAAAAGAATTCACCCAGACAGACAGACAGACTTAATTAATATAAGCTTTGTTAAAAAAAAAACAGTTAAAAATAAAATTAATATTGGTATTTGTACTTTGAACAAAATAAGTCTATAAGACATAACGCATCACGTGAATGAAGGTGTAACTAGAACTATAATACTAATTGACCGCTCAGTCCATATTATATTGATATATGTAACTATTGGCAGGGGAGAGCTACAAACGTCTTTTCATTTGCAAGGGGATCATATTTCTTAATTGTGGTTCCGACAAGTTTTTAGAAAGGGAGGTAAACAAAAAGAATAACGTCATTAGCTACCCTTGCTACTGCGACTGTACGTTGGGCAGATGGCCTCAATAGTTAGACCATGGAGAAAAAGAAAGCGAGTTGCTATGTCAGAGACCTCCAGGAAATACCGACAAATGAATGACGTCGGGTTAGGGCAAGGTGGTCACGACTCAGTCCATCTTTCATCGTTGCTTAGTCATTGTACTAGTTCTTAGATAAACCCAGTTATCTTGGTAGAGGAACCAGATAGTTGGTTGTGTGAGTGTGTATTTAAGTTTATGCACCTTAAACCCGGTTTATTTACTCACAAAGTGTATAGGTATATATAACATGTGTGGGTTTAAAATATCGACTCGTAAATATATTTGTACAACAAGGTCACTGAAACTGGGTTGTATTGTTATGTGTACGTCAGAGCGTGTGTTCGCCCAGTTGACATTCTTCTTTTCGTTGATTATAGTGCATTTTTAAAATATTTGTTTTATTTTACTGATCGAATCTCGAGGGAGTAAGAAAATCAACATGACAAGTGCAAAATACTATCGTAAATTAGAGATTATTTTCACTCATATCGCGACAAACCTATAAACAGCATGATTTTTTGGTGTATCCGGTGTGCACAATATGAAATTATTGATAAGCGAAATATTTTAACTAAGTAGTCTAATAATTATTTGTAATTAATTTCTTTTTGCTTGGTATCGAACAATGGAAAAAAATTGTACTTGACAGATGTGGTGGTATAAGTTTAATAAGTTCAGTCCCATTTATACTTTGTGTAAAGAATACGTTCGTCGATTAAAAGTTTGGAATTAACAATAGATAGCAATACATTCTTTTATTTTCATAAGCACTTCGCTGGCTTTGTGGTTAGTGTGTTAGCTTGAAGAGGCTTATGGAACTTTTTAAAATTTATAAATGCATTTAAAAAGAGATCACGATAAAAATTCACCCAGATACCGCCTTCTTTTTTCCCACAAATCCTTTCCCACCTGATCCAGACAAGTGCTAGGATTATAGTGTGTGTGGAGGAAACTGAAAGCATACATTTCGCTCAACAAAAACAATTGGTACAAATATTTGCTACTAGCACAGATTTAGTGTGTTGTTAGTTTAGATCTACAACAAATTTAATTATATGACTAATCCAAACTAATTGATACAACTAAGACCAGGGGCGGACTGGCTATATGGGCAAACGGGCAAATGCCCGGTGGGCCGGTACCAAATGGGCCGGTCTGGTCGCGACCAAAGAAAAAAAATTCCAATGCAGACAACTTAAAAAAAAAAAGTGAAAGCAGCAAGACACAAAGGCCCGAACACGTTTTCTTTTTGTTTTTTTTAAATTCTTATTACAATTAATTTTGTTTGAAATTCAACAAGAATATTTAAAAAAATACACTATACACTGTACGTATTATCATTTGCAAAACGTTAGACCGTACTTTCTGCTATGCACGAGCGGCATGGACTGCTTTGATGTCTTCGAGGTTGTGTTTGGCCTAATTATTTTGCTGGTCGGCATGGACCTTTGATAGCACTCCCATTTTTTTTTTGCTCCTTCCCTCCCCCGTCTTTTAATGGTTCCAATGAAATTTAACCAAAAAGAGGGATTGAGAGAGGTTAAGTTAGAAAACATTGATATAACGCAGCAACAAAAAAAAAAAGGCGCTACAATTAGCTATTAACAATATTTAATAGAAATTAACTTTAACACTTACACACAGCCGCGAAATTGCAAACCACCCAACTTATTCACAGCTCAATATGGGTATAAAGCTCTACTTTTTGAGATTTGAAAGTAAAGTAAGTTTCTTTTTGTTTATTTTTAATAACATAGATCTAAAAATACTACACTTAAGGCTTACAAAAAAAATATTTAATTAAAAAATAAATCTAGATCTAAGTCAATTTTTATACTATTATAATTAATGGCAAACTTATGCTTAGTAATAATAATAAGGCTAGTCTTCGAGTCCAAAGATTAGTGAGGAATGCAGTATTTCCCTTCGCTGCGCAGCCCCAGCTGAGACCAACATATTTTGCCACATCCAGGGCAAACATAACCATTGTCAACAGGTGGTCGATTTAGATTTTCTTTTCGCCGTCTGCGTTTGTCCTCGGCAGCAGATTTTCTTTGGGTCTCAAATGTGTATCCCACAGCCTTCGTGAGTGACCTCCAGCTGTCTCGTTCTGAGGCCGCATGCAACCAGGTGTTCTCTTCTATGTCAGCCAAGGAAAGCTGACGCCTAAGCTGGTCTTTGAAGCGTTTCCGTGGGGCGCCTCTGTTACGTCGACCACCTTTTAGCTCACCAAAAAAGACTGCTATTGGCATACGTTCGTCTCCCATACGGAATACGTGCCCTACCAGCGTAACTGTCGGACCAAAAGAAGTCCCTCTATACTGTCCATACCGGCTTTCGCAAGGACATCGCTGTTTGTAGTACGGTCTTGCCACCGTATGTCCATGATAGAGCGCAGGAATCTTTGGTGGAAGCGCAAAAGAAGTCTGAGATGTTTCCTGTATAGTGTCCATGTCTCAGAGCCATACAGAAGGGTTGAGAGAACCACCGCCTGGTAGACACTGGTTTTTGTAGGCAGGCGAAGCAATCTGTTCCGCAAAACTCTTGCCTGAAGGCGTCCAAAAGCGCTACTGGCCCTGGCAAGACGGTTATCAACTTCCCTTGAAAGTGAGGCGTCATTTGACACTATACTACCTAGATATGTGAAGTGGTCTACCACATTAAGGGGCTGTCCGTTTACGGTGATCTTTTGGGCTGAGTATGTTTTATTGGATGACTTCTGGACCATGACGTCTGTTTTCCCGATTTTTTTAGATAGACCGAAAGAGGCGGCAGAGTATGCAAATTCGTTTACCGCGTTCTGGAGGTCATGTTCATTGTGAGCTAGCAGGGCGCAATCACCGGTATAGAGATGCTCCGTTATGACCATCTCCTTTGTTTTTGTATGGGTTAGTAGACGTCGAAGATTGAACACATTGCCGTCAGAACGAAACCGGATATAGATGCCTTCGTGCAATGGCTACTTCATTTGACTCAACATTACGCCACAAAAGATAGCGACTAGAGTAGGAGCAAGTACACAGACCTGCTTCACGTCATTTTCTATTGAGAAGTGATCAGAAAGGGCACCATTGTGTCTAATCTGGCCTCTTTGTCCCACGTGAAGCTGCTTGAGAATGGATAGGAACGTAGATCGGTATCCCAGCCTGGCTAAAATCCTCCACAAACCATCGCGACTGACTGTGTCGTTAGCCTTGGTGAGGTCTACAAAGGCAGTGTATAGGTTTAAGTTC
This sequence comes from Biomphalaria sudanica, assembly GCA_036873155.1. Classification (NCBI taxonomy): domain Eukaryota; kingdom Metazoa; phylum Mollusca; class Gastropoda; family Planorbidae; genus Biomphalaria; species Biomphalaria sudanica. Next base: position 28,707 of record JAZGLO010002015.1, read on the forward strand.
TGTTCTTTGCATTTTTCTTGTAATTGTCGCAGAACATATATCATGTCAGATGTACCTCTACCGGCTCTGAAACCACATTGGCTTTTAAATAAGACCTCGTCCACTAAAGAGTGGGTTAGTCGGTCGAGCAACTTAGTATGAAGTCATTAATGATGAAAATTATTAAAATAATTACATTAATTTATATAGCGCTGTCACATCCGATATTTAATGAAAGGTACATTCATATACAAATCGCGCTTTTGAGAATGTACTAGGAGGAAGCAAGAGCTTTTCACATTAAGTAAGTGCCTTTCTAACCGTTCTACTTTCTCTTATCTTTTAATGGAATGGGTTGCCTTAGTCAGCCAGGAAAACCAATGATTTAGCATATTTTAAGTCACAGATCAACATACATGACTAGATTGACACATGAAATGAGTAAGACGTAACAATCTTATTTTTTGAAGAATCGTCTGAAATCTATAAGTAATACCAAAAAGCCTCAAACTCATTTATCTGCTATTGTATTGTTTATAGTTTTCAGACTACATACATGTATAAATAGAATACATTATATAATCCTACGAATGCATACATCCAGTTTTCGATGCGTTATCAAACTTTATATATTTTGTAGAGAATTAGGCTTACACCTATAATATAACTATAATAGAACACATGGGCGTAGCCGGGAGGGGAGGAGTTCAAACCATTACTGGCCTCAGACCTCATTGTCTGAAAGGGAAACTTTACTTACTGCCCCAGTGCAGCCAACTTAAGCAAACTACAGTTTCCAGATTTCATGAGCGTAACCAAAAAGTGGTTTTGTGGTTTCCCTTCCCCCTCCAATACAAAAACTAAAGCATTTTACCATTTTCTACCAGTCGCTGGACTCCAGTGAATAGCAGATTTAGTTTTTGAATTTTTTGTGCGAAAGAGTAGCCGGCTAATTGCACTGTAGATACCTCAGACTCTATGCACAAAGAGTAGCCGGCTAATTGCACTGTAGATACCTCAGACTCTATGCACAAAGAGTAGCCGGCTAATTGCACTGTAGATACCTCAAGACTCTATGCACAAAGAGTAGCCGGCTAATTGCACTGTAGATACCTCAAGACTCTATGCACATTGTAAATCTTAAAATAACGGAAATAACGTTTGAAAGAATGAAAGATCAGAATAGAATGAAGATTAATTACATATAGCCTACACACACACTAATATATATATATATAAATAATATAAATATATAATAAAATATATGACATGCCATTTGTGGGCCGGTTTATGTGGTAATGCCCGGGCCGATTTTGATACCCAGTCCGTTTTTTAAGTATTTCTGTTCATTGGCAACATTTCTCTTTCAAATTAGAGACTTTGACCTTCTGTATATTGTTTTATCTCTTTTAATCTTCCTCTTTTCATTTCGTTACGTTTTTTCTTAAGCGTCCATGTCTTCATATCGCTTTATCTTTCTTACTATTTTATTACTTAAAAAGAAATAACCAGAACTTCCAACAAGTCTAAACAAAGATCAGACTACTGAGACTTTAAGTGGAAAGCTCCCCATCGGTATCACCACCATTGTCAGAGTTTAGGACAGCGGTTCTCAACCTTCACGGCTCGGCGACCCCTTTTTATAATCCCCCACTCTGCTGCGACCCCCCCCACACACACACATACAGCAATAGAAGAATAGACAAGGTACAATCCATATTTTCAATGGTCTTAGGCGACCCCTGGCAAATCGTCAATCGACCCCCCAATGGGTCGCGCTCTACAGGTTGAGAACCCCTGGTTTAGGACAAGCCGGTTGGTGTATCGAGATACATGTTAAGGAAAATAAAATTAATGGAAATGAATTCGTGCCATAACTTGACCAATCTAGAAGTATATATTTATAGAGTAGACGAAACGTCCAAGAATGAAATGATCAAACGTACTGGTAGCTAAAAAAGCCCACTTATAAGTTTACTGGTAAAAAGGTAGATATTATATACATAGAAATGGAATGGTTAGAAAATGATAAGCGCAACTTTGCGGATATCGGAGTAAGATAAAGCTGGATTGTCGAGGCCAACATCATGTCTATAACATTATGACATAATGACAGTATGAGTCACCCGAAATAGCTGATGTGTGTGTGTGTGTGGGTGGGAGGGGGGAATACAATTACATAAGGTACCGTATCGAAGACTATGTCAAAAGAAATAAAAAGGCAAGCGCCAGCATACGCACGCATTCATATATATATATATATATATACAAACACACACCAACACTTCAGAGCGCTGGATGACTCACTGGGTACTGGCCATTGAAAAGGCAAACAGAGAAAGAAAGAAAATAGAAACACCTCTGAGAAGAAGCATTTGCAAAGGGTTTGTGGAGGGGGAAGGGGGGAAAATCGGATAGATTCCTGAGTCTCATTGTTGGATAGTGTATAGGTTTTTGTAAAGGCTCTCTGTTTGATGTATTTGTTGTTGTCAGATGGGGCTCAACGCAATCTTAGTGCAGGCATTGAATGAGGGAAACGGGAAGGAAGGGCAGGGTGGGGGTAGGAGACGGAATTGAAGGACGGAAAGAAGCAATATTAAATCCTCGTCAAAGCATGTTGGGATTGATAGAATTTCTATGCAGACGTGTGTATTGTATTATATATAAATACAGAGATATAGCAGCAGAGTGCATAGATTCGATGACGTAATATCGGATCACTAGTGCTTACTCAAACTTGACAGTTAGGCCATGATTCTACTGTCTCCCCCCCCCCCCCCCCAGGGCCGGACCTAACAATTGCGGGGCCCTAAGGAAAACGGATTACGCGGGCCCAGTCTGGGTAGGGATAAGCCTAACGGCATAACTTACGTTTAGAAACTACATTCGTCTTGGCAATACATTTCTAGCCAATGAAAGCTGACAATGACGTTGTTGTTTTTTAATCGTGCGTAGGATTGGCACCTCAAAATGACAATTTTGTCTATTTTTCCTGAGATTTTTATGAGTTTTCAGGAGATTTTAATAATTTCAGGACATTTACAGGACTTATATATATATATATATTGCAATTAAAGGAGGTTTCCAGGAGGCCTTGAAAATCAGGAGGCATTGAAAAACCCTGATATTATATATGTTATAATGGTTTAATTTAATAATTTACGCCAAGAATTACCGCGGGCCCACTACGACCGCATAGGTTGCAGTGGCTTAAGTCCGGCCCTATTGCCCCTCCCCCATCTTTGCCACACATTCAATCGCCGCCTTGCTGTTAGGGGAGTCATCTTGGTGACCAAACACTGACGACACTGGTGACTGTCCACAGCTGAAGACAAGACTCCACACTTTAATAAGAAAAGACATCTCAAAAGTATTCCATTTCTCATTTCCGGGTTACGTTAGAGAATTGAAAATTGATTCATTCTTAAAACACTCGCAACACCTGGCAGTGGAGGGCCTTATAGATTGGACTCATCATAGACTTTGTTTCCTCTTCGCCGATCTGAAGCTGGGCACAGCTAGTAGTGTGTGAGGCTTTGTGACTTTGTTTCCTCTTCGCCGATCTGAAGCTGGGCACAGCTAGTTGTGTGTTAGACTTTGTGACTTTGTTTCCTCTTCGCCGATCTGAAGCTGGGCACAGCTAGTTGTGTGTTAGACTTTGTGTAAAACAGGTTGTGGCATTGAGGGGGAAAGAGCACTTGTGTGAGAGGGAGAGAAAGAGAGAGGTTACGGACTGAGTGGGAGAGTGCACTTGTGAGAGAGAGAGAAAAGTTGTGGTTTGTGATTATGTCCTAATTTGTGAGTTTTTGTATGTGTGTGGGTGATTGTAT
>JAZGLO010002016.1:0-160000 GCA_036873155.1 Biomphalaria sudanica
TATTGTCTACCATATTAGTATTGTATCTATTCAATGATCATCACATAATTTGTTTTCATCGTTGGATGTGTTTATTTTCATACTCTTCAATTTGTTGTTTTTTTTATTTGATTCGTTTGGATATTAAGTGTTTTTTATTTCCTGTGCAAGGAGCACAACCCCTTTTATCTCAATTGTGTTTCACCTGTTTATTTTCTTATTTTGTTTTGTTACTAACATGTCTTTGAAGACATTTCTTATTGAGCGTAAGGACTTGGAGGGAGGCCTTGTCCACCCTCCAGGAACCTTGCTGCTCAAACTTTCCGGACAGGGGGCAGTCAGAGCCTCAATGGCGTCCATCGTCGCCGCCTTGGGGCTCAGGCCGGAGGAGGTGGGTCCCCTGTACCGTTTCGAAAACCCGTACCTATGGTTTCTGGGCGTCTCCTCACCCGTGGTGAGGGGAAGGATCCTGGGGCGGGTTTTTGGAAAAGAAGAAACGTTCAAGTTGGAAGTAACCACCTTGGACGAGGAAAAGATCAAGGTCACTCTCCACTGGGTGTCCCCCACCATATCTAAGGTAAAAATGGAGGAAATATTTGGAAGTATGGCGGAGGAGGGAACCAAAGCAGAAATCCAGAAAATAGAAGGCAGCGACAAGTGGGTGAGCTGGATTAAACCAAGAAAGGTCGCGGAGCTACCCCACTACATTCAGCTGAGGTACCAAGACGATCCGAGAACCTATAAGGTTTTGGTCACAACTCCGGGGAGGAGGCAGCAGTGCTGGTACTGCCAGAAAGATGACCACTGGTCAAACCAGTGCCCGACCAGAGCCGCCCCCAGGGGAAATAAAAGAGAAACAGGGAAGTCCCAAGAGCCCTTAAAGTCCCAAGAGCCCTCAAAGGCAACATATGCAACGGCCCTGAAGGGAGTTAGCCCAAGGGAAAATGCAGAAAAGGAGGCAAAGGAGGATGGTTTTACTGTGGTGAGGAAAAAAAAAGAGAAACCTCAAGAAGGGAAAAAGATGGGAAAAACACCACCCTCCTCCCCAACAAAAGGGGAAAGGAGAAATAGTGTAGGAGGTACAAACTCCCACAATAAATTGAAGCCAGAAGGGAGGATAAGGTCGGAGCCTACCTCTCCGACCAAAAAGAAAAGGCAAAGGACGTTATCGTCCTCCTCCTCTTCTTCCTCCGACGACCAGTGCGTGGACTTGGAGGCAGAGGAGGAAAGAAAGATAGAGATAGAGTTCCCCAATTCCCCAACCCCACTGGTCATAGATGTGGGGGGGGACCCCAGAACGCACTCTAACTCATAACACACAAAGTATAACAAATAGGAGAGCACGTACACACGCACACTTACAGAAGACAGACATAAAAAAAAATTCAAGGTCACACACACACGCAGATAATAACACACATACTCCTTAGTTACAAACAAACTCACTTAAATACATAATCATGGAGGACATCACGCTTTTGACCCTCAACATTCATGGACTCACAAAGAAACAAAAATACGTAGTCCACTTATCGAGAAAGTACAAACCAGACTTTATTTTTTTACAAGAAACAAATTTAGACACAGAACACAAAGCACACAAATACACAACAGATATGGGCTTTAAGGAAGGGTGTTTTAGTTATGGTAGCAGATCCAGGGGGGTAGCCATCTTTCAAGTGTCAGACAGGTTTAAAATAGTACACAAATATAGTGACAATAAAGGGAGAGTAGTCATCATAAAAGTGGAAACAAGAAATGAAACAATTACACTGGCTAACATCTATGCACCAGCAAAACAAACTGAGAAACGGGAATTTTTTGAATTTTTGAGCGGAAAATTACATGACACATATAAAGGAGATACTTTGATTCTAGGAGGGGATTTTAATTACATCACGTCCTCACTAGACAAACAGTACACAGCAACGGCGAATCTTCCTTTACAGACGAACCCTACCATAAATAACTTTCTAAAAGATATTGAGAGCGAATTCAAAATAGCTGATGCGTACAGAAGTGTAAACCCCACAGGTCAGGACACCACTTCTGTGAACAAAGCTCATCCCGTAACCTCCAGACTAGACAGATTTTATGTTCCAGCGGAGTACCATATAAATAAGATAGCTCATTTGGAAGAGCCTCTGGAATACTCAGACCATAAGGCAGTAGTAGCTACAATAAGTAAGGAAAGTAAAAAAAAGAAAAGGAAAACTAGTCATTGGAAATTTAATAACTCTCTCCTAGAAATACCTCTTTTTATAGAACTAATCTCAAACACACTCAATTCCTGCTTGCAAGATCTAAACAATCCAAACGTTAACCTAGCACAAATATGGACAATAGTTAAAAACTCAATAAAACAACAATGTCAGGTAATATCAACACTGGTACAAACACGGAGAAAACAAGAATTAGAAAAACTGAAGCACACTCTATTACACGCTGAGGATGAAATAGATAGAACACAAGCCTCTTTAAAGCTGGCAGAATTAAACAATTACATCTACAAAGGAGCTGAAGTGAGATGCAGAAACTATATTAGTCAGGAGGGTCCTAATAAACTCTTTTTGTCAATTGAACAAAATGTCCAGTCAAATAAATGCATAACAAGTGTTCTTGATATACACGGCTCCAAAGTTGAAGATGAAGACAAAATAAAAGATGTTTTCACGAGACATTTCACAAACATCTATCAGGAAGAACCCATAAATAAGGAAGCTCAAGAATGTTTTCTAAAATATTGTAAACAGTTGAAGCCAGCTGACGAAGAATTTTTGGGGACCCCATTTACTCTAGATGAACTCAAAACGGCATTAGACTCGACACAAAAAAATAAATCCCCCGGACCGGACGGTCTTACATTCGAGTTCTATACGGCTTTTTTTCCCTTAATAAGTCCTCTATTACTGCGACTATATAGTGACGCTATTATAACAGGACAACTTCCAGAAAAATTCAACAAAGCATATATTACACTAATAGCTAAAAAAACAACAGATAACAGTTCTCCAAGTGACTACAGACCCATTTCACTACTCAATACAGACTATAAACTACTGACAAAAATGATCTTTAAGCGACTTAAACCCTTCATTCCCCAACTCGTAGGACAAGACCAATACTGCACCTACCCCGACAGGAATATTGATGGAATGACACATTTCATTCGGGATTTTATCATTTACAGCCATGAAAAAAACTCTAGCGCTTCCTTGTTATCTGTAGACCAAGAGAAAGCATTTGACAGAGTCAGTCATAACTACCTCTTTAAAGTAATAGAAAAATGTAAAATCAGCCCTTTTTTAATTAAACTTATTAAACTAATTTATACCAATGCCAACAGTAGACTAATAATCAACCATTCTCTAAGCCAACCTTTTGCAATTCAAAGATCTGTCAGACAGGGCTGTCCCTTATCTCCCTTTTTATATATCCTTTGTCTGGAACCTTTTCTAGAATCTATTAGGTCAGATCCATCTATCAAAGGAACAAAAATCCCGGGACCCATCCCGGTAGCCAAAGTCAAGGCCTATGCCGACGACACAACATTTTTTCCCTCCTCTGAAAAGGATATTAATAACATAGTTAAAAAGTTTACCCTTTTTAGCCAGGCCAGTGGATCAAAAATTAACATAAATAAATCTTCAATAATGGGTGTAGGGAGGTGGACATTTAAGGAAAAATATTCTTTGAAACTTGTAAACAGAATTAAAATATGTGGTATAGAATACCATAGTAACCCTTTTTTGTTCTGTGAAGATCAGTGGAAAAATATTATTATTAAGGCATCTAATATAGTTAACATGTACAAGCATACAATTTCTACCATCTTTGGTAGAGCCATTCTTATAAACAATTTAGTCATCCCAAAGATAGTCTATCTAGCCAATATTATAGAACCTCCAACAAAATACATATTTCAATTAAATAACATAATTAGAAGTTTCATCTTCAAAAATACACTTAAAAACATCAAACATACTACAATCATTCAAAACAAAGAGGATGGGGGGATCAATTTACAAGACATCAAAACTAAAATATGTGCACTCAGATTAAAATTCATAGGTCAAGTAGTTAAAAATCCAAGTGATTTCCCCTTTACAATATATTATTATGGTTTGAGATTAAGCAATTTAATTCCAATACAAAACAACGCTCCACACTATTTTGGTACAAACTTACATCCTTTTTATAGATCCATTTCAAGAACTCTTCCTGGCAATGAACCCTTAATACACAAGAAATATAAAGAAATATACACAACATTAAAAAAACAGTTACAAGAAAATCTAGTTATGAGGATTAAATGGGGAAAAGATTTAAATATAACAGATTTTAAAGACACATTTACAAACCTTCATAACAAACACATTACAACAAAGTCTAAAGAAATATCTTACAGACTCATCTTTGGGATGACTCCATTTTCAAAAAAAAAACCTGGTGTAAAATTTTGTAAAATTTGTCAATGTGTTAATGGTGATAATGAAAAGCATTTATATTTAGAATGTTCTTTTTTTTAGTAATGTCAGAAATACTGTAAGAGAGTTATTGGAAGGAAACTGTGAAGCCCATGTGAACATTAATTTATCTATCCTCTTAAATAAGTTGCCTAAAGCTAAACACAAAATGATACAAAACTTCAATTTAATAATTATATCTGAATACAGAAACTTAGTATGGAACAGTAGACTTAAAGCTATGTATCAAAATGTCAATTTTAACCCTAATATGTTGGATACAATATATAGAAATATAGTTGATTTTAAAATTGAACACTATAAAGGCTAACCCCAAATGTAATTTACTTGATCCATTGTATGTACATATGTCATATATATATATATATATTATTATTTTTTTTTTTTTTTTTTTTTCTTTTATTAATGTAAGGTTACATTTGTATCATAAATTATCAATTTACAAAGTCTGTTTAAACAATGAAGAAAACAAGTTTGAATGTATGGGTGTGTGTGTTTTATATTTAAAATTTGCATGTGTATGTATCTAATACATCATTTATTTGCTTTAAAAATTATTACTTCTAAAAATTACCTGTAAACTATGTATTTATTTTCTTTCAACAAGAGAGACATATAGGACTGGAAGATGCAAGGTGAAACTTCTTTTGATTACATCCATTTGACCAGATCAACAAAATTTCAAGACAACCCAAACAGGACCGGATTTCATGAAAATGAACCAAATGGACTACTAAATTGTTTAAAAAACATAGCAGAAACGGAAAAAGAGGGGAAAAAAAGAACACTTTTACAATAAACAATAATAAAAAAAAAAAAAAAAAAATAGAGATAACCTAAAAATGAGTTATATACCAAAATGGAAAAACTATTAAGTTCTTCATGCACATACTTACTTTGAGCTCTGTACTTTGTACTCTTGTAGAAACCAAATTACTTCATTATATGTACATTTTTGTAATCCTAGGGATATAGGATGAAGGTCCTTTGTCTTAGGTTCTTAAGGGAAAAATTGTTGCAAAAATAATATAAACAAAAATGAATTTTAATAACTCATAAGTCTTTTAAAAAAAAAAAAAAAAAAAAAATATTTTTGGCAATACTCATTTTAAGGAACACTTTCAAAATTTTTTTTGTGAATGACCCTTGGAGTCATCAATTTCTGGACATTTACTGCCACCATTTTATGGACCTTTGCTGTCAACTTTTTCTGGACCATTGCTGTATCATTCTTTTGGACTTCTGCTGTCATCATTTTCTGGACCCCTTGCTGTCACCATTTTATGGAGCTTCGCTGCAGACTACTCCGCGATCGAACTGAAAATCCTAAAATATGACTTTGATAAGATGTTTTCAATGAAATTTTCCAGGTATTATTATTATTATTATTAATTTAGAACAAGGTTTTGTATGTCTTCTTTTGAATTAAAAAAAAAAAAAAAAAAAAAAAAAAAAAAGCCCAATAAAGAGGCCAAGAGCCCAAAAAAGAGGCAATACCCAAAAAAGAGGCAAAGAAAAGAGGCAAAGCCCAAGGATTCCTAGGATGTACTAAGCTCGACACCTGTAGTCAAAAGCTAAAAAGCTGAGGTTTCCTAAAAAAAAAAAAAAAAAAAAAAAAAAATAGATATATAATGAATGTAAAAATATCGACAACTGAAGTCAATAGCTAAAAAAGCAGAGGTAACAAAACAAAAAAAAAAGTGAAAAATATATATAATTAGACCTATATGAAGGCAAGAACAGAGGTGGCCACAGTTTACTATTCGTTGTATTAAGAAGAACCTGACAGCGATTGACGTAAAAGGGTAGCAGGATATCTCTTACAAAGATTGCAGAACACGGATCCGCCTCTGAGACTCAAATAAAGAGCCCCCGCCGAACTCAGGTCCCGATGTCGAAATAAAAATAAAATACAAGCTATATGTCTTATGTGACAAACAATGTCACAATTGGGTCTAAGTAGCAACGTGAAATACTGCACAGGGGATAATGACAACTGACCTCACAGATACTTTCAAGGCCCCTAACATTACTAGGAACATCCTCGTTGCCTGTCAGAGGGCGGTACTGCTGCAGACCTGCCACATCACCAGAAAATTCCTCAGTGCACACTGATAAAAGGCAGTGCCAGAGAATGAATACCCGTTCGTTTGTAGCAATAATAATATTAGATTTCTTTACATGGTTGAAAAGTTATAAATAGCTAGCTTTTTGGTGTATCCGGTGTACAAAAAGAAAAAAAGGGAAGTGCTGTTATGCTATGTGTTTTTATCTTTTTAGGCATAAGATAATATTAGAGCACTTTTAGAGCACTTCACAATAAAATTTTCTAGGCCCTTCCTTTAGGAGAACTTTAGACTTTTACTCTGTGAGTTACAGCTTATCCGAAAAGAACTGGGCCTCTAGCTAGCGGCAATAAAGGAGACTGGATAAGAAGATCAACCATAGTGAGTGGGTGGGGGCAAGGGGGCACGACGCCACCCGCAGGTGGGGATGGGGGGCGCCACACGTAGAGAGGCGCCAAAAAAAAATCTTGTAGATATTTTTGTTAGGTAATACGTTCTAAGGTTATTTGTAGTATATTATTATTAAATACTTTTATTTATAAACCTATATTTCTATGTGATGTTCTTTAAAAATTGGGGTGCGGGGAGGGGCGCCAATTATTATTTTTTGCCCTAGGCAAACGTTTTGCTCACTGCGCCTCTGAGATCAACTGCCTCGCATTAAGATATTGTTACAATTGTATCTCAAATTTTTTTGTTCTTTTTTTTTTTGTGTGTTATTTTTATTAATTTAGTTGGCTACAGTAATGCCAAATGTGGACAATTTAACATTGTTCAGTTTGGCGTGAAAATCTCCAACAATACAATTTTCATTGTATCTATCTATTCACTGTGTCCCTATCTAGTCAATAGTCAGTCTGCTGACCAAAGAATGCCAATGAATGTTCTGTCCAGAAACTCAATAGCAAGTTGTTAAATATATTATATTACTTGTTGTAATCATTAAAACAATATCATATTTCAATTGAAATTAAATTTTCTTTCGTGATTTTTTTTTTTAAAACAGACATAAGGTGTACATTGTCATATGCATACATTACACTACTTGCGGATTAGCTACTTCGCGGATTAGCTACTTCGCGGATTCCTTTTTTCAAGGGGGCTTATGACCAGCTTCATCGCCAATATTGAGGAAAAATCTGAGAAAACTCTAAAAGAGGAATACCTAAATTTTTTAATAAATATTAATGAAGAGTTTAAAGTATAATCAGGCCCGGATTTAAGTTGAGCCCCCCGAGTCAAGATTTTTATGGAGGCCCGTACACTCTTTCAAAAGCGTTAATTAAGATCCACTAATGAATAAAAAAAAATACTTATATCTAAAAGCATGCTATAGTTTGTATTAGAAGAAAGGAATATAGAACTTAATTGTCAAAAAAACAAAAAGCAGGCGCCCCAAAGGCAGACCACGAGCACGGTGGCTTGATGATGTAGAGGCAGATCTACTACAGCTTAAAGCCCAGGATAGATCAGAATGGAGAGATTTGATAAGGCAGGCCTGGGCTCCCCATTAGCTGTATGGCCACTGGGATGTGTAGATAAGCGCGTAATACCTTTATCTTACTTTCCTTTTTAAAACATTGTAGGTGGGATCAGGCGGAATAAAAATTTTCTTCTTCTATTTTTATTAATCACTTTTTTTTGTTGAAGTCGAAGGAGGTATTGTCTATTTGTTTAAAAAGTATTTTAAATATTTCTCTTACATATTGTTTGTTTAGTTTACTAGGCTGAAGTTATCGTTCTTGACAAAATCTCCAATAGAAACAATAAAATGTCACAAGATCTAGTTTCTATGACAGGTACAGTGAAAATAGGCTGCTAGGGTGGGGTCGACCAGGCCTGGACTGCATGACGTAATCCATTCTTTGACGTCGTTGGGAGTGGGGTGAAACCAGGACGGGTCACTGTGAGGAGGGAGAGAAAAGAGTTGACCTACCTAGGTTTGTTTATTTTCTTTTATGTGGGGTGGGGGGATAATTTAGAATAAGGCTACAAAGAAAGCAGTGCCTGAGGATGCTGGGATATGGCAAGGTGGTCGACTAACCAATCAATGTCAAGGCTGGTGGGAAAAAAACAACAATGAAGCAATCCACTGGCCTATCAGCGGGTAAAGAAAACGGAAAGGGGGGGTGGGGGTGGGGTGGGGGACACGTGGATTCAACGAATGACCGAATGGCTGAAATGGAGTTGTATACGAAATTGTTATTTATCATATATATATATATATATATATTATATAACATTTATATTGCTCCAACTCATGTGACATAGAACTAATTACTTAGTTTAAAATGTAGGCTACGAATTTTTTTTTTTAAATTAAAATACTATTATCACTAGATCGGAGGTGCGGTAGTTGAATGGTATTGCGCTTAATTGTTAAACCTAGGAGTCCTGGGCTCGAAACCTTTTATTTCTGGATTTTTAGGGCTTCTCTTAAGTCAACGAAGCTCTAACGGGTGTCTGACATTAGTTGGGGAAAAGTGTTGGCCACGTGGCACCGCGGAGCACAGATGACTAAGGGGATCTTTTTTCTGTTTTTTACTTTTCTTGTCAATAATTACATTTCTCTACATGCTGTTTTTACAAATACCGATGGCCGATAGTGATACTCACCAAATAGATAAAAATCTGACTAGATCTATACTAGTATCTGCATACCTTCTTCTAAATAGAATAATTTACTTCTAAATAATCTAAAGCTATTTCAAATTGAACATTGGTAGATCTCTAGTTAGAGATTTAGATACAACTGACCTATATGGATTGTGTTAGAGAAAGTCAAGCCTAGATCCATCTTTTTTTTTTGTTTCTTCCCAAAATTAGCTCAAATGTGTCAGCATTATGGAAAGCATCAACATTTTTTTTTGGTTCGAGCGTTGGTCATGGCCAACGTAGATAAAGTTTTAGTATCACATATTGACATTGACTTCAATATCCATTGCGACTTTTTTTAAACATATTAAGATAGTCAATATTTTCATTCACTTTTGAAACCATTGTGCCTCATTTTTTTAAAAAAGGATTAACAAGATATTTGTACGCGTATTTTCCGTTTGAAATTATTCATCCGGGCAAAAGACAAAATGTCGGTATCCTGGTGGACATATTTCTCGAAAAAGGCTCTAACGATTTTTGTTCTAGCAAATTTGACAGTTGATGCATATATCTTTAGAAAAAGAATCAGTTTATTTACCACACTGTGAAAACTCAAGTTTTCATTCTAAATGTTTAGGAATATTTTCTTCTAAAATTAAATACGGTCTAGGCAATAGTTATCGGAAGCGTTTTATTTTTCCCGAAAGTAGGGCCAGTTTATTAAAAAGTTTAATTAATAAATAGACTCTTTGGAGTATTTTTTGCACGGTCTTGTAAATTGTGATTTTTTTATTTGTTTGTTGTATTGATGGACAAAAGGGGGTGGGCATTATGTTTATCATTCATTAAACACCAATTTCTCTTGTTCAGGCACACTAACCATAGTGTATTGGATATTGGATTTGTCTGTCAAAATTCTTTTAGTGTTACTCAATTGCTGACAGCAGGCACTATTATTTAATTCTTTGTTTCGTAAACTTTCTTATAGGATCTTAGTTTTTAAACCCAAATTATACAAAAGAACACAACCATGGACAACCAAAATTGTTTTAAATACTTTTTTTAAAAAGCTTCTACAAAGAAAAACAATGCAAAAGCATTTCCATATATTTCAGTATTGGAAGCCTTATCTCCCTTTTTATAAAACAATTTAATTAGTTTCCAATAAGGGATTGTAAAATTCATCTATCAGACCTTGCGATCCATAGGGCAGATGATGTAAAGGTCATCTGTTTCCGTGGACCACAGCCAGCGAGGGTATCACGTGGCCACCACAATGATCAACCGCCTATTATTTCCCCCAGCTAATATCAGGTACCCATTAGAGATGGGTAGACTCAGAAGCGCCCTAAGGATTCAGAAGGGAAAAATCAGTCTTCACTAGGATTCGAGCCCGGGTACCCTAGGTTGAGAAACCAAGTGCTTTACCACTCATTTACTGTGAATTACTGTGTGTCTTTCTGTTATACTTGATTTATTTATTATGTTTTTTATGTTTAAATTGTGATTGTACTGCTGCATTTTTGACAATTAAAATTTAATTAAATCTCTCACATTGGTCAAGATAAAATTGGCGTCATTGGAAAGCGTTCTTTAAATCTTGAATAAGCAAGTTACATTACAGTATGATCATTTGGTACATTTTAAACAAGGGTGGATTGACAGTAGTGTATAAGGGGGGGGGGGGCGCAGTGTCTACAGTCGAATGAGTTTGTGGATTTTATGCTGAGACCAATCCTTGAGCCTGAACGAAAGGGAGGGACGGACTAATTTTCATTAAAAAACAACAACAAAGAATCACACTATTTGTGTACGTAATCATTAACTTATTTACCTTTCTTAATAACATATACTGTATATTTCTATTTAACTAATTTTTTGATATTATGTCGCCCCCTCGCCCACTAGTATGGCGGCCTATTCTGTGTGTGTGTGGGGGGGGGTTGAATATACCGCCCCGTTTTCATCCTTACCCTTCGTACCTATTGTTATGAGCTGGACACTTCTTTTAGAGGGCGCTGTGGATAGCCCCCCTAACCTCTGCCCCCCCCCCAATGGCTACCGATATATAAAAGACAGGCGTGGACACTGGCCCTTTTTGATTCAATAGATCTTGCACAATATATTACCTCTCTTGTTTTCAAGTCAGTGTGTGTGGTGCTTTTTTTTTATACCTGCAGGTAAATAGGTTTTAATTTTTTAGACCATTTAGAACCTAGTTTAAATTAATAGATTGAATAAAGACATATAGAGTCTATGGAATAGAACTATTGGATTGGTCTGTATGTCAACGCAGGTTTGTAAATATATTTTTTAATGAAAAATTATGTAGATAAATAAAACTATGTATTTCACAAGACTCTTCAAGAGTGTTACTTTTTAAAACTTGTTCCGGTCAGACTTTTCAAAAGTGAAAATAATATTTTGAGTCGTTAAAAAAGTTAAATATGCTTTTACATATTTGATATAATCTAAACGACTATCCACGTGCTTTTTCTTTGTTTGTTTTTTTGGTAGTTTTTTTTTGTGCCGAACGCTTATATCATGAGCTCTGTGCCTTTATTTGCATTAGGTTGTTTTAATTTTCGAACTCGATATTTCGATTGCTCTTCAACTCATTCAATTGCCATCAAATTTTTTCAATTTTTACATAGTATCTTGTGTATGATGACAACACATTAATAATTCAGTCACAAAATCGTAACTAATTATTTTTTACAAAATTCCTAAGTTAAGGTGAGATTAGCATTAAGTAGAGAATAAGGCGATTGTAATTAAAAGATAGCTTAAATAAAATAAAACAAAATATAAAAATAAGTAAATAAATATTAATCATTATGTAAAGATTATATCAAAGACTGTATATATATACAAATCATTTATGTGGTAATTACCTTTGTCTTATATTACCAAATTCACCAATGATTTTTCTTTCTACAAAAGACTGAAATAATTTATCGTGGAAACCATTTCTACGTTTACCTTTCAAAGACATTGAAGAAAAACTTTTTTTTTGTCTTAAACACAGAAGCTGTGAAATAATGCAAATAAGAATGAAAACTTAAAGGTGTAAATAGTAATAAAATAATATAAAAACATTAACTTTTTTTTTTTCTGAAACGCACTAAAAATTAGAGGATAAGGTAAAAAATAAAATTCGTACAAATGCTCCTTCTTCCCTAGTGCCATCAGAGAATGGATTTTGTTGCCTGAATCAGCCAGGAAAACCAAAGACTTAGAAGAGTTTAAGTCACTGATTTACATGCATGGCTAGATTGAAACATAAAATGCCTTGGACGTAATTATCTTCTTTTTTTTTTTTTTTAAGTAACGTCTTAAATATATAAGATTAGAAGAAGATAAATGGGAGACGAACGTATGCCAAAGGCAGTCTTTTTTGGTGAGCTAAAAGGTGGTTGACGTAACAGAGGCACCCCACGGAAACGCTTCAAAGACCAGGTTAGGTGTCAACTTTCCTTGGCTGACATAGAAGAGAGCACCTGGTTGCATGCGGCCTCAGAACGAGACAGCTGGAGGTCACTCACGACGGCCGCGGGATACACATTTGAGACCAAAAGAAAATCTGCTGCAGAGGACAAACGCAGATGGCGAAAAGAAAATCTAAACTGACTACCAGCGGACAATGGTAATGCTTGCCTAGGATGTGGCAAAATATGTAGGTCACAGCTGAAACTGCGCAGCCACGGGAAATACTGCATTCCTCACTGATCTTCGGACTCGAAGACTAGCCTTATTATTATTATTATTATTAGAAGAAGATAAGAATGTGTTTTTACTTTACTTTTCTACTTTTAAATTCACATGTTTTTTTAAACTTCGGCCTTATATGAGCTTTGATTCACTTTTTTTTTCAATTCCTTTATGAAACGTTGAGAAAGTCACATTTACTTAGAATATGGCTACAAATGGAATTCAGTTCTTATAAGCTAAACATTTAACGCCTTCAAACGGGATGAAGAAAGCCTTCAAGCGTCATGGCTAAATATAACAGCAGCTATTCTGCGTGTGCTGGATAGATAAGTCAAGGGAAATAATTCTTTGCTTGCCAAGGGACAAATACATTTACAGAAACATTTCTAGCATGGGCACTGCACCCCCCCCCCGCCCCATTGTAGGCATGTATTGCATTAGATCAATGACAAGATTAGTGTACACAGGCCTTGGCCAAAACTGGTGGACATATAAAAAAAAACATAAGCACAAGTCTTGGGTCGCTTCACCTCAAAGCAAAACAACGTTGCGGTCTACTGGGGTGGAGACTTTTCAGACTCATGTACATCACCGGAAAGATGTCTCGATGGGTCGGAAAGCATTATTTCAAGGCTGGCTAAGGCCCGCGGGCTTTGGTTGTATAAGTAGATCTAGACGACATGTACATTGAATGTAGATCAGCGGTTCTCAACCTTTTAAGCACGGCGACCCCTTTTTACAATCTCCCACTCTGCCGCGACCCCACCTCACACCCACACATACAGCAATAGAAGAATAGACAATAACAATCCATATTTTTCATGGTCTTAGGCGACCCCTGGCAAATCGTCAATCGACCCCCAAGGGGGTCGCGACCCACAGGTTGATGTGGATGTAGATCTAGTCACTTGAGTGATGGGACGGAATGTTTAAAATGGGGCATGTGGAGGGGTGTGGGTAGTAGTAAGCCTAATGCAAATAAACCAAATAGAGGTAGGCCTAACACTCAACGTAATACGTCATCCAATAACACCGGTGAATAGCCTAGCAATCAATAGAAGATGATCGACGCTGATACTGAATGTCGAACAAGTTTAATAGCAATGAAGGGGACCATCGAATGCCAGCTAACTCTACGTTCATTAAAAAGTTACTTATTTCTACGTAATTCTGAAAGTAGTCTGTTTACGTCGGCTGGTATTTGTTTCAGTCTCTAAAACCCAATCCTTGTTTTTACTAATCACGTCATTGTCAATAAGTCAAAACTTCCCCTATTTCCGAAACAAATAATTAATTTCTAATTGTGCCATAACACTAGTATAACGCATAGCCTAGTCCAGGCTAGGTTAATGGGGGGTGGGTTGGAGGGAGAAAGGCGCTCACGATGCTGTCTGAGTGGGGGGGGGGATATTAACAAATACAAATTAAATAAAAAACAATAGAGAAGGCGGAGGCTATGGCAAGGTGGGGAATGACGTCATGCGTACGGTCAGGCGTGGCGGGAAAACAATGAGGTAGGGGAAGTAAGCAAGGGGAACTGTGAGAATTAAGGTGACATAGTGGTCAAGGTTTAAAAAAAAAGGCTGTAACTGTTTTCAAGGAAATTTTTACAGTAGATGTATTAACTAAAGAAATATAAACAAAATACTAGATAAATAGCCACTGGCACAATAAAACAATAGCCACTGTAAAGTACTAGCCACTAGAAAACTGATCCGTTAGCACATGCTTGCACGAAGTTCATAGACAATCCTATTAAGTAAGAAACCTCTCAGCGAATTCTTTGCATCGAGTGATAGCGTCTTTGTATTTTGCATTCAAGGGCCGCTATCATCCTCATTCAGAAGCAAAGTCACAATCATCGTTTTAGTTTTGGTAATAAGCCTCATAAATAAAACACATTTCCTTCAGCGAGGAGCTTCAAATAGATGCCTTCGTACAAACGTCTCAAACAGTTTCGGTGAGAGTAAACAGCTCTGTTAGACAACATCTATAACAGCCAGTCTGAAAATGGATGATACTTTTAATTGTCTTTATAAATAACCAAAAATAAACCATTTTCCAATCAACAAGGCTAAATCACGCGAGTAAAATCCTTCCTTGAGTCAATAATTTTTTTTAAATACCGCGCAGGAAGTGCAGACTGAATTCGCGAAGATCATGTTTGAAGTTACTGTTCCTTTAATTCCTTGGCCATATCATTTTACTTAGCACGATAGCAGCCAAAGACTGCGAGAGGCTTCGGTGCGAGTAAACAGCCCTTTATAACAACATCCAGTTGTAGAAATTTACGATGAACTAATTTAAACTAAACAATGTCAATGTCGCTTAACTAAACTACAATGTTGCAAACTAATTAAAGGCTTAGAAAATTTGTTTCTACGAGCTGAAAAGTTCAGAAAACTTATCACAGAACTTGTTTTCAACGCTTCCTTTACTTTGCAGACAGGATACATCAAAAGGCTTGCTATTTATATTTCTGAAAATATCCAATACAGAGAAATGAACTGATAGTGACAGTACAGTAATTTCAACTTTTTATTCCAATGACGCTACTCAAGTCAGAACCTCATGGAGATGACGCGTTTCTATAAAAAGGGATCTAAAAATTCCTATTAATTTGATAATTGATATTTATCGTTATAACAATGTCACAAATTTTTATATTGACATTTTTTTTTCAGACGCAGGTGATGTCATGGCAGCTGTTGAGGATAACATGGCGGAAACTAAGGACGAAGTTCATCTCGATGACACCATCTTATTCAAAGCAGTCGCTTCCGGTTGTTCGTCAGAGATTCTCAAACTTTTCAGACTGTGATTACAAAACTAATAATTTCTCTAACCACTCCCTAAACTGGGCTGTTTTTGAGGCTTGTAATAAAGATAACGCCGAATTTCTCCAGTTCCTTCTGGAAGATGGCTCGCGACTGAAACTTAGAGACGAACACGGAAACACTCCACTTATGATTTGCTCCGCGAAAGTTTTTTTACGAATTGTGGGTAGACTCTTGAGGCTGGAGGCTGATGTCAATGCTAAAAATAACAACGGGGATACTGCTCTGATGGTGGCTACGTCAAGTGAAGTAATTCAGTGTTTAATAGAAGACAGCCGACTGGGAACACTGCTTTAATGTCAGCCATCGAGACATATCATCTCAAGAAGGTAAAATTGCTGATCAATGTTGGAGCTAACCCAAACCAAACAGCCGAGAAACACTCACAGAGTAGTTTGATTTCCTTGGATAGTTCTCAACAATTCAAATGAATGTGCTTTTGATATGGCCAAACGAAAGGGCTTCAGTAAACTGCTGGAGTTACTGTATCGTGCCAAAATGGAAAACGTACATCCTTTGAAAATGGCAGCTGTTGAAAATGACTTTGAGACATTCATGGCGTTGCTGAAGTATAGATTATGTGATAGAGAGGAAACTCAAAATGTTCGGCCTGACATCCTCTGTTATGTTCTTTAAAAAATTAATCGTTGGACACTTTTTAATATTAGACTTATTGAAAAGCTCTGCAGACTGGGCGTAAACGTCAACAAATGTCAGTGCTGTCCAATGTCACCCATGAAGTTCGTGCTAAACATGGGATTCTACAAAGTGGCTGAAATTTTGTGTGCATATGGTACTAAGGTCACCCAAGACGAGCTGTTTTTCGTTCTTCATTGGGATCGCATCCAGATGATTCCATTTCTGATAAAGCACGGGGCACCTGTCAACCTCTATAATCAACGTGGCCGCTGGATTTACAACGGTTTTGCTCTGGATATAGCTTTGAGAAAGTCTTTAATAAGTACAGCCAGCCTCCTTTTGTATCACGGTGCTGCTATGTGGGCAGTCTTTAAAGCTTTGAGAAGCAAGAACTCAATGACGGTCGACTTCCTCATGAAGGAGTGTGTTGAAGTGAACAAACCAGAAACATTGATACGAGCTGTCGAGTTAGGAAACATTGAGCTCATCCAGCTTCTGCTAGACGCAGGGGCGGACATTGACGGGGTCCACGACTATAAGACTCCTTTAATGAGCACTTTCCACATCAAAGTTATCAACTTTTTATTAAGCATAGGAGCCAATGTCAACTTAAAAACAAACACAACACCTTTGATCAACGCAATCTCGTGGGATTATTTAGCCGCTGACCAAAGACTTAATCCCAAAGAGATGGAGGAACAATTGTTACTTATTATAGAGACCTTTCTAAAGAACGGTGCGATTTTAGAAGACACAGATGACTATGGGTGTACGGCGTTGATATCATCTGTTAAAAGTAACGTTGGCGTAGCGGTTCTCAAATATTTGGTTGAAAAGGGAGCAGAAGTGAACAGAAGAAACAAAAATGGTTTGACAGCGCTGCACATTGCAGTTATGACGAACCAATTTGATTTTGCGGAGACTCTCTTGAAATACGGCGCTGACTTGAACGTGAACTGTTATGTGACAGCTGATTCAGGTCAAGATGACATTCGAGAAAAGTCTGCTTTGTCTATAGTACTTGACCAATGGCTCCCCAGTGAAAAAGTCCAACAAATGGCTTCAATTCTAATAGACCAAGGTGCTAGTACAGAATTAGTCAGACGAGACATCATTCATCGACTCATCGCTGCTGGTAATAATGGCATACTGATACAGAAATTAATGAAATCTGGGATTTGTCCAAAAGATATAATTTTTAAAAATAACATCTGGCTTGAGACTTCTGTATCGCCACTCGCCTTTGCTTTAATTCTAGATAGACTGGACTTCCGTCAATATTTTTTCGAGAATTGGTATTTAACGGGCTCAGACATCAACATTTTATCAAGAAATGAAAACATCTTAAGTTACTTGCAACAACGGAACTCTGCAGTTCCTCCATATTTGAAGGAAATTTCCCGCCAGCCAATGAAATTGGAGCTTTTGTGCTTCATTAAAGTCTCGTATGCTTTAAGTTCAGACAAGAGCAGACGACAAAGGGTACATAACTCCGAACTTCCAGTGGTAGTGCAGGACCAGCTCTTGTTCTCAAACCTCAAGCATAGGGTCTTACGATCAGTGATTGCTGAATTTTATTACAAATGGTGTTTATAAAAACAATTTAACACATTGGAAGACATCATTGTCCGAGTCGTCTATAATCAACTTCGAGATTTCCTTAGACTTGCAATAGATTCTAGGCATATATTATATATCAATAAATACATTTTTTGTGTCAATTATCTTATCTTATCTTATATAATACAGACGTTACTTCAAAAAAGAAGATGATTAAATCCTATGTGTCATGCATTTAGTCATGCACATTAACCAATGACTTAAATTCTGCAAAGTCACTGGTTTTTCTGGCTAGCTCAGGCATCCCATTCCATGCACTAATAGCACTAGGGAAGAAGGAGTATTTGTACAAATTTGTCCTAGCATATTGGACGAGGAATGTGCCTTTATCTTTGTGTCTTTCACAGTATTTTATTAAATTTTGTTTTTTTATTTGAAGATTATGGTTCAGTGTTTTATGTATAATTGCTACTTTACTTTTGAGTCTTCTGTCCTGAAGGCTTTCTAAATTTAGTGATTTTACTAATGGTGTTAATTATGTCACATCTCTGTAGATTGTAATCGTAATTGTTGGTATCGTTTTCCTAGGGTTTGACCAAGCCATCTCAACAATTTTAAGCTCTTCTATTGGTGTCTTTTCCTAGGGTTTGACCAACCCATCTCAGCAGTTTTAAGCTCTTCTATTGGTATCTTTTCCTAGGGTTTGAACAATCCAACCTCTAAGTTTAATGACCGTATAACGCCGTTATTTGTATCTTTTTTGAGGCGTATACCATATAGTTTTATCGAATTCTTGGTGGTAACACTTACAAATGACCTTTTTATCGCAGTACATATGATTTGAAGCAACAATTAGTATTTAATATCTATATTCCGGTATGTTTTTTTTTTATTGTTAATGTAAATTTATAAAAGCTTAACTATCTCTGCGTTAAACATATGATTTTGAAGAAGCTACATTTTGTGTCTACTTCCATTCACGCCACCAATGTTAAAATCCCATTTATCAGTTAAATCAAATTTCTAAATTATTATAAACAAATATAAGGTATACGTATTTATATATATTTAATTCTATCATGAACGATATTTTAATGCTAAAATGTGGTATCTGAATTTGTAATTATGACGAAATGTTTTCAGTGCCAATTATGTGCTGATTTTATGTTTGAAATTTGGTTGACAATACAACGCTTATTTTCGTTTGTGTATATTCAATGGCACAAACATAATGGACCTCATTCACCAATTGTAAACAACTAATATTTAGTCACACGATAATATTGATAAAATAACGACAAAAAAACTGTCACGTGATAGCCATTGTGTATTAAAAATTAGATCGTAATCTGTATAGAAGAGATAGAGAATCATTGGCTAAATTTTGTTTGTTTACGATTGGTGAATGAGGTCCATTGATTGCCGTGGAAAGTTGAAACGATTAAAACACACTGAACAAGCTGCTGTAAATTTTTTTCTGTTTTTATTAATTCCTTTAAACACATACGTTCAATTAATTCAACAATTCACAGCACAGCATTACTCTGCCATATATTCATGTAAATTTACTGAAGTAATACACTGACAAAATAAAAACACTTAGTTGTACTGAGGCAACTGAATGGCCGGCCTTAGGCATGGGCAAACAAGACAGCCGCCCTGATGCTGGCCACGTCTAGGACTAATAAAAAAAAGGGAGAAATAAATTGCTAAACTAGGATCAGATCTCAAAGAAGAGCCACGACAAAAATAGCGATACCTGAATTTCAGTTTTGTCGATTCAGATACAGACGGGCAGGTAATTTTTTTGCTCGCTGTTTTTTTTTTCTTTTTTTTTTTTTATGTGAGGCCCCCAAATTCACTTAGCCTAGGGCCTAGAGCCTCTAACCCTTTTTGAGCTCATAACATTTTCACCCAATTTAGATTAAGTAGAATTTGATTTATTTTAATAGGCATACTATAATATGAAAAGAAAAGCAAAGTTTCTCTTTCAGATAGGGCAGATAGTGTAAAGGCAGGGCCGGTCCTAGCAATTGTGAGGCCCTATGCGAAACTGATCACGCGGGGCCTAGTCTGGGTGGGAATAAGGATAATAAGTGAAAATTACGATTTTGTTTTAGAAAATAAATTCGGCTTTGCATTTTGTTCATGCGATCAAGTTACTTTACTTTACGAATGTTGCAACCTATGGCACATTTATATGCCAGTGACTATAAAAGTAACTAATGTATTGGAACTTAAGTTAAGTGGAAAATTCCTCAGGTTATCACATTTTATTACACGAAAGCTGACAATGCCTTTTTTTTTTATCGCGCGTAGGATTGGTGTTCTCCATAATAAATGACACACACAAATGACAATTTTGTCTATTTTTTATGAGTTTTCAGGAGATTTTAATAAGTGCAGGACATTTCCAGGAATGTTTCGTATATATTTTGCAATTAATAATTACAAATAGAATTAGCGCGGGGCCTATGACAGCGCGGGGCCCACTGCGACCGCATAGGTTGCAGTGACCTAAGACCGGCCCTGTGTAAAGATCATCTATTTCTGCGGCCTACGGTTAACGAGGGTGTCATGCGACCAGCGCAACAATCAACTACCACTACTTTTCCCCAACTAATTTCAGGTAACCCTTAGAGTTGGCTGGACACAGAGTCGCCCAAAAATCCCGAGATTAAAAATCCCAATCTAAGTTAAGGGTTTACAAAGCTTATATCAACTCTGTCTGTCGATCTGTCTGTCTGGTAAATAGTTTTTCCACGTTATTTCTCCTACACCCATTCACGGATTAGGTAAATTAAATGCTGGTATCGATAAGGGAGATTAATCTTTTAATATTCATAAGCATGATTGAAATAGCAAGGTTCTGTCCCCTTAAATAATTGTACATTTTTTTCTCCCATTCTCGGATCAAAGCTGAACCTTTAAACAATTATTAAACGTACGTTACAAAACGTAAATCAATTTAAAAAAAGTAACCAAGAAGTAGATCAATAGTTGGTATTAGTTGGTAATTATTGTGTCTGATAAGGGAAATAACGTCTACATACTTTAGAGATATGATTGCAAGTCCGGAGCTATTCCCCTTAGACATGTTTTTAAATAAAGATTTTGTAGATTTGGCTAGTAAAGGGTAAATATTCTCACAGCTCTACTCTGTCTATTAAATGATGATTTGGGGGGGGGGAGGGGTATAGAGTGGTAGTGGTCACCTAGTGTGTTCTGTGTGGGGTGGGGGGAAATAGGGGGTTATAAGTTACAGTTGACACTCTTTGAGAACTGTTGCGTTTCACAGTGTCTGTTTTTTTCACGTGTATTGGTTGGTGAACACTTTTTACTGTAGTTTACTAGTGTTTTTTCTACAGAGAGGACACAGTTATCTTAACTTGGATTTACTTAAATTCTAATGTACAGGTAAACATAATTGACACTCTTTATAACTAAATTAAATAGGCTATGTCATGCAAAAAAAAAGTGAATTAACCCTTTCAGACCCGATGAGGCAGATGATGCAAAGGTCATCCTTTACTATGGACAGCGAGTTTCGTGTGGCTAGCACAACCACAAAGTCCCACACTTTTCCCCAAACAAATCACAGTTGCCCCTATAAGTGTATGCTAAATCAGGAAAACCAATGGTTCAGACTTGACCGAGATACGAACAAGTATTAAGATTTTAACTTCGCGCCATCTGTATCGTTTTAAATAGTTCTAAAAAAAATTAGGTTAAGTTTAAGAAATAAAAGGGAGAGAATGTTGCTTTTGAAAGAAAATACCTTTAATAACAAAATACCTTTAATAACAAAATACCTTTAATAACAAAATACCTTTAATAACTCATTTCATAAAAACAGAACTGTTCTCTGGGTGTAATGGAAACAAAAATGCAGACTCTGACACTTGTAATTATAAACATTAACAGTCACGTTTCTTCGCGTTACATGGGGGCCTACGTGTATAACAAATTGTCGCTATTCATTCTTTTTATTTTACAAAGCTTATATCAACTATTTGCCAGGGGTCGCCTAATACTAAAGTGAAATTATTATAACACCTCCATCTTTATGTAACTTTTATTTTGGTCATTTTTTAATTGTTGTAACAAGTACATGGTTTACATTGACACTCGAATGTAGGAAGTCAAAGAATATTACTCAGATTAGGACGTTTCAAAATAAATTATAAAACGATCGTGTATCGTCAATAAGATGATATAGAAATGGGGTGGGGTTGTCGAGAGATAGGCCTATTTAAAAACACAAACATATTACAAGAAGATACAGAACAATCTTTTGCTTGAGGGTAAACTTTTTCCACTGATAGTTACTTCTTTTTTTTTTCTTTAAAAATATAATTATTATTCGAAAATAAATGTTGAAGACAATTATATAAAGCTTTTGCTATGGAAATACAGCATACATTTCAAATGTGATTTTATTACATTAGCAGAATCACATTTAAAGACTAACTAGGCCTAGTTCTGCATTATCATTAATTGCTTTTGTTTTGACATAGAATATATAGAAAACAATTGAGGTTTTTTAAATAGGTGAGATGATTTTGTGTTGAAAATTTAACGTTAAAAATAGTTAGATAGCTGTAGAGTACAATAAATTGAATAAATGTTAGTGTAAATATTATATTTAATGCTGATTGTTGATGTATAGATTATTTCAAAGATTGTATGTATATAAATCTATTATTTAGAAAACTTTGTATAGGATCAGTTCAGTAGCGCGGCCTTAAACACCGTTTTCTCTACATTAATAGTTTGGCTTACACAGGTTATATATTTGGCCCAAAAGCTAGAAAAAGGACAGCGCAAGTGGGATTTTGTTTCTGTAGCCCATAGTTAACGAGAGTGTCATGTAACGAGCACAGCGACTCAGCTCTATGGTAAATAAGGAAAAAGTAAAGTTTCCCCTTTCAGACGTTGCTATCTAATGAGGCAGATGATGCTAAGGTCATCTGTTTCTGTGGCCAATAGTTATCAACAGGGTGTCACGTGGCCAGCACAACGACCAACCGCCTTTACTTTCCCCGCTAAAGACAGGTAGCTATAAGAGTTGGGTGGACTCAACGGTGCCCTAAGAATCACGAAATTCAAAATCCTAGTCTTCACCGAGATTCGATCCCAGGACGCAACGCGTACTTTTTTCTTTTCGAAAAGTCTTAATTTTTTTAAATCAAGTATGCAAGCAGTGTTTTCATAAAAATACACTATTTTAAAAATTTCACTATTAGTAACAACACGGGAGGCTATTTAGTAAGCGAGATGACTATTTACCATATTTTTAACACATTTATGCAAATGGTTTTAGATTTTTTGTCTTATTTTTTTTTTACAATTATATTGCCAAGTTGCCAACTACTACATTTACACAAAAAAAACTTACTTTTTTATTAAGAGAAAAAATCTATTTAGTATGCATATAAGTGGAACCAAATTAAAAAATAATAATTATAAAGTACTTTTTTCATATCGCATGACTCCCATATGGCAGTCGCCATACGCAGGACCTAGATAAAGGAATTAAATAAAAAAGGAATTTAATTTAAACAGATTTACACTTTACAATACAATAACATCAATTAGATAATCATTATAATACATCAGTTAGACCAGGTTTACATTTACCTTCACATTCACGTATCCCTTGCTTTGCTGGACAATTGGGGCACCATACATGATCTGTCAAAATTTTTTCTCCATTCTTTTCTGTCATTTGCCTTTGATAGAATTTCATTCTGATATTCTTTCTGAAAATTTTGAAACCTGCCTTTTTACCTGCCGATTTTGAGTTTGCGTTTCCACACAAACTGTCTTTGTAACCTTGTTCTTTTTTTTTAGTAAGCTTATTTTTTTTTATGTAACACCCATTTTCAAATGAATTTCAAATATTAGACAATTTTTTTTTAAATGTTATTTAAATAAACACGAATTATTTTTTTTAAATTACTGTTTAGTCTATTAATATCTGGTAACTCTAATGATTTTGTTTGATGCCAACAAGAGAAATTTATCTTCACAGTTCACAGTTATGGTTAAATATTTGGGATTTTGTCCCCTTACATAATTGTACACGTTTTTTCTTTCTCTTTCCGTTCTAAGATCAAAATATACCATATATGAATTGATTAAAAAAAAAAGGATTTAATAATTAGTGGTATCTCTCTTACATAAAATTTCATACTTTGCTTGATTTTCAAAGCACATCAATTGTAAAGACAATTAAGCTTATTGTTTATAAGGCATAAGCAGTCATTGTTAATGAGACTCCCTTACAGTATTGTATTCTAAGATATCCATTTCTTTTATTCCTAGATAATTCTATTAGATGGATCATATTCTGAGCGCCCAGAGAACCGGCGAGGACGGTGCGACCCCTAGGTTACTTGAGCAGGTTTGAAATAACTTCCTTCAATGATGGTTTCTTTATAATTAAAATATGTATTAATATATGACAAAAGAACTGCTGGCCAAATAATGTAGTAAACCATTGTCTCTTAACATAAAAACCAAATAACAAGCAAAACATATTTTTCAAATAAAGGGAGATGACTGCCCCATGGCTGCCACACACCGCAACGTTTTGGGTAGTGCCCTGAAGATGGTGGATGACTTGGCTAGCAGGCAAAGGCGCTATAAAGGAAAGGTAAATATAGTTACTCCATGTTCCTGTTTCTCCTTGGTCACTTAAGCACCACAGGACTTGATATTAACTATGTATTTTAAAGTCATTAATCCCAAAAGTTGGAAAGTCAGTTGACTGTATAAAGGTAACTAATGTTCCTCTTCAAAGCTACATTGTTTTTAAATTAGCAATTCATATTCCATTTGACAGTAAGGGAACTTCCATATCACTTCAGACCCATTATGTCCACACAAAAAATAATCAGAATTTGTTTCTCTGATATTTATCTCAGTGTAAGACTAAGACTAAGACTAAGACTGCTTTATTGATCCTTACGGAAATTTGTTGTGGTTACAAGGACTCTTTTCTCATATAAAGACAACACAACAGAAAAATACACATAAATACAACAGACAACATAAAGAGTTCATTCAGCGACTGCACACAGGTATCTTGGTGCATTTTATGTTCCCTGATCAATGAGTGGCGGTGATAGAGTCTGACCGAGTGAGGTACGAACGAGTTTTTGTACCGCTCCGTTCTTGTTTTGATTGACAGCAGTCGCCCACTTCGCGACGACCTGACGTAGTTCTGATGGAGCGGGTGGCCGTTGTCTTCCATGATTTTTTCGATTTTTCTTAGGCACTTTTGTTCAAAAGTTTCCTTTAAATGTGGTAATGTTGTGAGTGTAATTTTAGATGCTTTTTTAATGATGTTTTCTAGACGTCGCAAAAGTTTAGATGAGACATTGCCTTGCCAACAAGTTATTCCGTATGTTAGCAGATTTTGTAAAGTCGCGCGTAAAAAGTCTCAAGGATCTTCTTGTTTAGTTTAAAGCTATTGAGTTTGTATAGAAAAAAGAGTCGCTGGGCTGTTTTCTTTGTCAGAGTTCCAAGGTGGTCTTCCCATGAAAGCTTGTTGTTGATGATAACGCCTAGATATTTATATACCTTTACTTGTTCTATAGATGCAGTGTTTATTTGCAGTTCACGTATAGTTTTTTTTTCTTTCTAAAATCTATTATAAGTTCTTTAGTTTTTGTGACATTCAGTTCTAGAAAGTTGTCGGTGCACCAGTTTGTAAACTCTACTATCGAGCTTCGATACTGAGTTTCGTCTCCTGAAATAAGACCGACAATGGCAGTATCATCAGCGAATTTAATGAGTTTAACTGAGTCATAGATGCTTCTTATGTCATTAGTGTAAAGAGTGTATAGTACAGGAGAAAGCACACAACCTTGTGGAGCACCCGTACATAGTACTCGAGTTGACGATTTGGTGTTGTTGACTTTAACATACTGGGGCCGTTGGGTTATAAAGTTTAGAACCCATGCATGTATATTCAGTGGGAATATTTGCTTTCAAATAATGGAATACAATACCAATAACTTTTGATTTCATTAGCAAATTATGGTGAAAATATGCTTGCATAAAAGTGTGTCATACTAGTTTAAGTTTTCTTAATTTAGATTGATTTCCAGTTTTATTGATGAATAGTCTCTCACCCAAATTTTTAAAGCTTTTTTTTTTTTTTTTAAAGGAAACCTCAGAATTTGCGCTATTCAATTTTAGCTTTATCATCATAGGAATCCTTGGGTCTTAGGCCTCTTTTTTGGGGCTTAATGTGCCTCTTTTATGGGCCATCTTGCTTCTTTTGTGGGCTTTTTTTTTTATTAATATGTTTTTATTTATAAGTTCTCATAATTCACAAGTATTAAATCATAAACAATTGATTAACCTATAATTATAATAGTAGTAATAGAAATATTATTTAATCTCAAAGACATACTAGCTAACCATCCTAACATTGAACCCACTAAAGACAGAAAAATGAGTATTTTCTACCCCAGCATGAAATTTTTAGGTTGTCAAATACTTTTTTTTTCAAAATTATGTAAATTGAGCTTTTACGTTAATTAGAAACTGTATCTAAATCTGAATAATAATCTGTAATTTGTTTTTAGAAAAAATATTAATAAATATTTTAAATATTTAAAATAAAAACATGACTAATGTTTGCTTATGCCTCATTAAATATGCATAGAAAATGTCTAATTTTCAAAATACTATAACTTTTTTCTAATTATCCGATTAAAAATTTGTTTTCACTGTTACAGTTCTTTTTTTCAAACAAGATACATTTTTTAAAGCCTTATTTTAGTTAAAAGCTTCAATTTCATTGGTTGAAATTAGATTCTTATATTATCTCTCTATCCAACCAATCAGAACATTTGTTAGAAAGCCTCTTTGGCAGCCATTTTGTTTACTATTTTTACCCACGTTTGTCGGTGTTCTGTGACAGTTTATTTCATATTACTCTTGTATTCATTCAAGTGTGTTTTAGTTTATTGTAATTAATATTATTTAAATATAACAATGCCTAGACCACGCAAAGATCGTCCTAAGAAAAGGAAATTCCATGGTAATAGGTTTTTTAAAAAGCTTAGTCTAGATCTAGATGATCATGATACTGAAACTGAGTCTAGATCTAGCGAGACTGAAGTCAGTGAAATTCTATCTGTTTCTGAGGACATATTAGAGCTAGATCCAGTAAATCCTGATGCTACTAACACTGGAAATGTTCCTGAAAGTAGTTTATTTATTAAATTAAATGATAGTGTTCAACAGGACAACATTTATTTGGATGATATGACTGGATACCGCATGTTTGATGTTCAAATTTTATTGTGTTTTGTGAATCAATTTCCTTGCTCTAATTGTGAAAAGCATTGTGGTTTTCAAGCTACTGAAAGAAACACTGGACTTTAATGTTTTGTCCGCAGAGATAAGAGACTCAAAGAAAAGCCATTGTTGAAGACACACGCAAAAGATAGAAAGAAATCTTAAACAGACCGCGAGTGGACATCGGCTTGGTCTGCGTGAGATGCGGGGAAGCAGGTCGCCACTGGATATGTAGTCATGTGACGCATATGACATTGACGGGTGTTGTACCGAAGACATTGTCATTTTTATTATTGCGTTTATTTCATGTTATAGTTAACCTTTTTATAAATTTACATTAACAATACAAGAAAAAAAGGAAAAAAAAACAGAATATAAATATAAAATCGTAATTGTTGCTTCAAATTATTTTTACTTAAGCTGTGTCTTGCATAGGTCATTTGTTAAGTGTCACCACCAATAACTTGGTAAAACTATACTGCTCAAGAATGTTATTTATGTATAGTATTTATAATATACGCCCTCAAAAAAAAAGATACAAATAACGTCTCTAAATATGTCTTAAACATAGGAGATTGGTCAAACCCTATGAAAAGATAACAATAGCAGAGCTAAAGACTGGTAAGAAACAAAAAAGATACCATTAATTACGATTACAATCTACACAGATGTGACATGCACTACACTGGGAGTTCAGAGTTATGTACCCTTTGTCGTCTGCCCTGGTCTGAACCTAAAGCAGACGAGACTTTAATGAAGCACAAAAGCTCCAATTTCATTGGCTGGCGGGAAACTTCCTTCAAATATGAAAGAACTTCCGTTGTTGCAAGTAACTTAAGATGTTTTAATTTCTTGATAAACAATAGAAGAGCTTAAGATTGGTGAGATGGGACGGTCAAACCCTAAAAAAAAAACACGATATCAACAACTACGATTACAATTTACACAGTTGTGATATAATTGGCACAATAAATTGAGATATGATATGTCTAGAGTCGATTCCAAGGCTAAGGAAATCTCTGAGTTATTTATAGACTACTCTGACAATGACGTCTTCCCATTTAAATTTTTTTTTAAAACCATTTATTATAAAATGCACCAGTCACTGATCGCAGGACCCTATGGACCATATGCTTCAGGTTTGAGAACAAAAGATGGTTCTGCACTACCACTCGGAGTTCAGAGTTATGTACCCTCTGTCGTCTGCCCTGGTCTGAACCTAAAGCAGACGAGACTTTAATGAAGCACAAAAGCTCCAATTTCATTGGCTGGCGGGAAATTTCCTGCAAATATGGAAGTAACGTCTGTATTATATAAGATAAGATAAGATAATTGACACAAAAAATGTATTTATTGATATATGATATGCCTAGAATCTATTGCAAGTCTAAGGAAATCTCGTTCATTTTAGACGACTCGGACAATGATGTCTTCCTATGTGTTAAATTGTTTTTATAAACACCATTTGTAATAAAATTGAGCAATCACTGATCGTAAGACCCTATGCTTGAGGTTTGAGAACAAGAGCTGGTCCTGCACTACCACTGGAAGTTCGGAGTTATGTACCCTTTGTCGTCTGCTCTTGTCTGAACTTAAAGCAGACGAGACTTTAATGAAGCACAAAAGCTCCAATTTCATTGGCTGGCGGGAAATTTCCTTTAAATATGGAAGAATTTCAGAGTTCCGTTGTTGCAAGTAACTTAAGATGTTTTCATTTCTTGATAAAATGTTGATGTCTGAACCCGTTAAATACCAATTCTCGAAAAAATATTGAACGAAGTCCAGTCTATCTAGAATTAAAGCAAAGGCGAGTGGCGATACAGAAGTCTCAAGCCAGATGTTATTTTTAAAAATTATATCTTTTGGACAAATCCCAGATTTCATTAATTTCTGTATCAGTATGCCATCATTACCAGCAGCGATGAGTCGATGAATGATGTCTCGTCTGACTAATTCTGTACTAGCGCCTTGGTCTATTAGAATTGAAGCCATTTGTATGACTTTTTCACTGAGGAGCCATTGGTCAAGTACTATTGACAAGGCTGACTTCTCTCGAATTTCATCTTGACCTGAATTAGCTGTCACGTAACAGTTCAGATTCACGTCAGCGCCGTATTTCGAGAGAATCTCCGCAAAATCAAATTGGTTCGTCATAACTGCCATGTGCAGCGTTGTCAAACCATTTTTGTTTCTTCTGTTCACGTCTGCTCCCTTTCCAACTAAATATTTGAGAACCGCTTCGCCAACGTTACTTTTAACAGATGATATCAACGCCGTACACCCATACTCATCTGTGTCTTCTAAAATCGCACCGTTCTTTAGAAAGGTCTCTATAACAAGTAACAATTGTTCCTCCATTTCTTTGGGATTAAGTCTTTGGTAAGCGCCTAAAAAATCCCACGAGATTGCGTTGATCAAAGGTGTTGTGTTTGTTTTCAAGTTGACATTGGCTCCTTTGCTTAATAAAAAGTTGATAACTTCAATGTGGATAGTGCTCATTAAAGGAGTTTTATTGTCGTGGACCCCATTAATGTCCGCCCCTGCGTCTAGCAGAAGCTGGATGAGCTCAATGTTTCCTAACTTGACAGCTTCTATCAATGTTTCTGGTTTGTTCACTTCAACACACTCCTTCATGAGGAAGTCGACCGTCATTGAGTTATTGCTGTTCAAAGCTTTAAAGACTGCCCACACAGGGCGGACAGAAGCACCGTGGTACAAAAGGAGGCTGGCTATACTTATTAAAGACTTTCTCAAAGCTATATCCAGAGCCGAACCGCTGTAAACCCAGCGGCCACGTTGATCATAGAGGTTGACAGGTGCCCCGTGCTTTATCAGAAGTGGAATCATCTGGATGCGATCCCAATAAAGAACGTGCACCAGCTGGTCGTGAGTGACCTTAGCACCATGATCACAAAGAATTTCAGCCACTTTGTAGAATCCTTTGAAAAGAACGAACCACAAGGGTGACTTCGGACAGCACTGACATTTGTTGACATTTACGCCCAGTCGGCAGAGCTTTTCTATAAGTTTAATATTTAAAACTGACCATACATTTATTTTTTGAAGAAAATAACAGAGTATGTTAGGCTGAATATTTTGAGTTTCCTCTCTATTACATAAGTTATACTCTAACAATGCCATGCAGGTTTCAATGTCATTTTCAACAGCTGCCATTTTCAAAGGATGTACGTTTTCTAATTTGGCACGATACAGCAACTCCAGCAGTTTACTGAAGCCCTTTCGTTTGGCCACATCAAAAGCACATTCATTTGAATTGTTGACAAGAGCATCATCCAACGAAATCAAACCATTCTGTGAGTGTTTCTCGGCTCGTTGGTTTGGGTTAGCACCAGCACTGATCAGTAATTTTACCTTTTGGAAATGAAATGTCTCGATGGCTGACATTAGAGCAGTGTTCCCAGTCGAGTTTCGTTCCTCTAGATCTAAACGGCTGTCTTGTAGTAAACACTGAATTACTTCCCTTGATGTAGCCACTATCAGAGCAGTATCCCCGTTGTTATTTTTAGCATTGACGTCAGCCCTCAGCCTCAAGAGTCTTCCCACAATTCGTAAAAATCCTTTCGCGGAGCAAATCAAAAGAGGAGTGTTTCCGTGTTCGTCTCTAAGTTCCAGTCGCGAGCCATCTTTGAGAAGGAACTGGAGTAATTTTTTGTTGCGTTTATTACAAGCCTCAAAAACAGCCCAGTTCAGGGCGTGGTTAGAGAAATTATTAGTTTTGTAATCACACAGTCTCAAAAGTTTGAGAATTTCCGACGAACAACCGGAAGCAATTGTTTTGAAGAAGATGGCGTCATCGAGCTGAACTTCGTCCTTAGTTTCCGCCATGTTATCCTCAACAGCTGTCATGACATCACCTGCGTCTGAAAAAAACTATCAATATAAAAAATTTGTGACATTGTAATAACGATAAATATCAATTGTCAAATTTATAGGAAAACCTTTAGATCCCTTTTTATAGAAACGCGTCATCTTCCAAGAGGCTCTGACTTGAGTAGAGTCATTTTAATAAAAGTTTAAATCACGTACAATCACTATCAGTTCATTTCTCTGAATTGAATATTTTCAGAAATGGCGGGAAAACCTTAAATAGCAAGTCTTTTGGTGTATCTGGTTGTTGATAGCAACAAGTTCTGTGATTAGTTTTCTGAATTTTTTAGCCCGTAGAATCAAACTTTCTAAGCTTTAAGTTAGTTGGCCACATTGAAGCTTAGGGACCTTGACCTTGCTTAGAATTATTATCACTAACACAACTAATAGGACTAATTGATGATTTTTCAAAAGGTTTAGATAATAATGAACAAATAGATGCTATCTTACTGGATTTTTCCAAGGCTTTTTACAAAGTTTACCACCATAGTTTGCTTAAAAAATTAAAATATTTCGGCATTAATGGTCCACTGCATCAGTGGATTAAAGATTTTCTGATAGGGAGAACAAATTGTAATACTAAATGGCTCTAAATCAGCACCAATAACAGTAAACTCAGGTGTACCTCAAGGAACAGTCTTGGGTCCACTACTATTTTTAATTTTACATAAATGATTTACCAAATTGCATTAGTTCAGGAACAAAAGTCAGATTATTTGCAGACGATTGCATAATATATAGAACAATAAAAACAATACAAGACACAGATATTTTACAAAGAGAATTAGATGAATTACAGAAATGGGAATCAAATTGGAGCATGTCTTTCCACCCAGAAAAATGTCAGTTGTTAAGAGTAACAAAAAAACTAAAACAAATTAATTCCACTTATCTTATTCATGGCAAACCAGTAACACAGACTAAAAACGCAAAATACCTAGGTGTTATAATTGTCACGTCAGTTTTAGAACCCCTGTAATATTTTGTGACTAGTAATCACTGAACCATTCCGTGCTTGTTTCGCACGAGATTTTGTTTTTTGGTCGGAAGTTGACCACGAGGTGGACGGCAGTTGATCTTGGACTCTCGTGTAGAGAGGTTGATTATGGATATCTTGTCCAGTACAGTAATATATATTTATTAAGATTGATTTTGGAGTATATGTGATACCTGAAGTATTTTATTGGATTATAATTCACTATGTCTTGTGAATAATTCTTGATGGCTGGACTTGCCAATATCTGTTATTAATTATATTGTGTGTAATAAAAACCATGTCTGCTACAAGTGAGTCAATTCATTATTTTGAATATTGTGGTCAAAGAGTTCAGCATGTTAGTGTTCTCACGCACTAGCAAATCTAGTGCGCGAGAGAAAGTATTTAATTAGGAAGTTAAAGAAATATCATGGTAGTACCAGTACAACACACGACATTCGCGTTATCACGCCTACAACAAGAACTAGGCTGTGACATATGGTGGCCAGTATGTCTTAAATGACAGAACGAACCTACACTCTTTAACAAGTAAATCGTCGATCGTCTACATATAATCTGGCGTAGAAGTACAAAGGACTATTTTTCCAGTATGGCGGCAAAAACAATTGAAAGGAACTTAAAAGCCTAACAAACGTTGCTGCAACAAGAAATTAACTCAGGTGCCTTGGCTCCAGCAGGATCTCAAATCGATTCCAAGATCTAATTACGTTACCATAGATCTAAAATATAACCAACTAGACTCATAATACAATATCAAGTTGAAGTTATGCCTGATGAGCCGCAATCTGGGTGAAAAATTACTGTAGCAATCTCAGAATCTGTCTGTGCTACAACCTGATGAGCCGCAATCTGGGTGAAAATTACTGCAACCTGTCTGTACTAATCAAGTCCGACGTCATTCAAGTCGACGATTCATCGTGGTGTACGTCATTTGAGACTCACCTAATTATTTGTTCACTGTTCCAGTAACAAATAGTGGTACACTTGGGCACGTGATACCACCATATCGTCTTAACTGACTCCTATCAACATCTTCTGTGAAGAACTTTTCCTGCCTTATACTGCTATTTGAGTCAGTCATTCACTGTTAGATTATTTTCTAGAAGCTCAAGTACTTTGGAGTATATATATATAGACTATTTGTCATACTAGTCATTGTTGCCCATATTATTTGTACTAAGCCTTTATTGGATTACTAGCTACCAGTGTAATTAATTCTGTTTGGATTATTGAGCTCATTATTGGATATATTACCTTATTTCATTGGTTTATTTTGTGACTGGACTATTGGATATATTACCTTATTTCACTGATTTATTTTATGATTGGATTATCACTGGACTATGGATCTACACTAAGAGGATTGGTTTATTTTATGATTGGATTATCATTAGACTATGGATCTACACTAAGAGGATTGAACTTATCTACATCAGACTACACTAGAAAGCCCCTGTAAGTTTGAATAATAATTGTATGTACTGGTTATACATTGACATAATTTAAAAGTATCCAATAAATTGATGTTGACTATTGAAGATAGTCACTAGTGAGTAACCATTTACATTTTTCATTTTTCTAAGTATTTCTAAGGGTGGCTGGAGAGGGACTATTTTGTGATCTATCATAATAATAGGATCTATTAGGGAATATCCTATCTGTTCTTTTACCTTCAATAAGACCCAACGCGTTTGAGGTCATCCTTGTTGGTAGGGAGGTACTAGATCATATTGGGAAATATTTATTAGCTGTTTTAGTCTTGTTTGTGTATTTTGTCAGAGTATTATGTTTGTATTTATATTGTTGTTTGTGTAAATCTTTGTATCTACATATCTGTAATTCTCCTGTCCTATTTCTTCTTTTTATTAATTTTTTTTTATAGCAGACTGTGTCGTCATTCATATTGTTTCTGTGTCTGTTTTTTATACATTGTACATATATTTTTACTTCTTATTAATTTAAATTTTTTTTTCTATTATAACTGGCATAAACAATAGCCATACATACTTCATATTGAAACATACTTGAACTATTGCATTTGTGAAAAGTATTCATTTAATACATATAATTATTTGAATATATGATTATTAGGAGAGTTCATTGATCTTATGTTTATTTTGTAAAAATTTAGTGCATCATAACACACTCATTCTCCCAGTGTAATATTTGTAACATATAATATAATACTTGTAACATATTTTTTTGGGCAACTGTATATTTTGATTTACTTCTTTAACTACTAAATTAATACATTAACAAATAACCATGGCATCATATGATAAAATTCTAGAACTTGTAAAGGTGATGGAACTAGAAGGGGAGGAGAAAAAGGAGTTTATCAAAAAAGAATTAGAAAAGGCTGAAAAGAAAGAAAGGGAGGAAAAAGATAGAATAGAAAAGAAAGAAAAGGAGGAAAGAGATAGGGCTGAAAAGGAAAAAGATAGAATAGAAAAGAAAGAAAAGGAGGAAAGAGATAGGGCTGAAAAGGAAAAAGATAGAATAGAAAAGAAAGAAAAGGAGGAAAGAGATAGGGCTGAAAAGGATAAAGATAGGGAAGAAAGAGCTGCAGAAAGAGCTCATCAAAAAGAACTAAAAGAACTAGAGACTAAACAAAAAGAAAGTCAGGACAAAGTAGAGTTAGCTAAATTAGAAGCAGCAAAAATTAATCCCAACATTATTACACAGCAAACTACTAACAAACCATTCATCTCTAAATTTCATAAATTTAATATTAAGGAGGAGACATTAGAAAATTACCTAGTTCAGTTTGAACATATTTCCTCCACTTACAACTTAAACAATGAGGATATGGCAAAACATCTGCTGGCTAATTTGTCTGGAGAACCCCTAAACATAATAAGCACACTTACAACTGAACAAAAAAAAGACTACCTTGCTGTTAAAACTAGACTTTTAGAACATTTTGGAAAAAGTGAAGACTATTATAGAAAACTCTTTAAAAAAATTAAACTAAATAAAGATGGAGACTTCAATAGAATTATATTTGACATGAAGGCAAATATGCTTAAGTGGTTAGAACTAGCTAAATGTGACATTAAAGATCCAATTCAAATTTTGGACATGATCCTAATTGACAATGTACTATCTAATGTAACAGACTTAGTGTTTACTTTTCTTAAAGAAAAGAAAGTAAAAACAGAAACTGATCTCATTACTAATTTAAACCTTTTTAAAGATAGCCATCCTGGTCATACCATGGATAAAAGAGACCTACATCAACTAGCCGCAACAGTCAGTACATCAAACAGTAATACTAATGATAGATTTAAATTTTCTAACTCTAAGATTTGCTTTAATTGTGGCAAGAAGGGCCATGTTAAAAGCCAATGCAGACAAACTAATACTAGCAACTTTAGATATAGAAGTTACACTAATTACCATAACCCTAGCAACTACAATCAAAATAATTACAACAATCCTAGGAACAATAATAACCAATATACAAACTACAGATCAAACCAGAGTGCAAGCCCTAGAGAAAGAAGGAGCCTTAGAAATAACAACTTCTATTACAATAATTATAATACTAACAGACAATCAAGGAGGGACACATACAACCATCAGTCTAATTACAATACTAACCAGCAAAACAGAAATAGAAATGATAGAGGCAATCACAGTCCAAATAATAACAATAATAATAGTCAGGACAATAGAGAAGAATTGACAGCTTACATGCAGTACAATAAGCCAAACTTACACCTATACCCCTCATATGTAAATGGAATTAAAATAGAAGCCCTCAGAGATACAGGAAGCAGTGCCATTTTAATACATTCAAAACTAGTAAAACCAAATCAAAAACTGCCAGAAAAAATCAAACTTACATATGCCAATCAAAAGAAATTTGATATTTGTGATACAGCCAGAGTACACTTAGATACCCCATGGATAACTGGAGAAGTAGATGTTATTATTTTAGATACACCAGCCCAAGATTTAATAATTGGTAATGTTAATGATGTAAATGATATAAGTAAAGAAGAAATTATGGAATGGGTAGCAAGGAAGAGTGAAATTTGTAAACTATCTGTTGCACAATATACAAGTCACACTAGAAACATTTCTAGTAATGCTGACAACATAATTAGAGTAGAAAATTTATCAGGATACACTAGATGGCAAACTATCATGAGAGAATTTAGCAATGTTGCACATGTTAAATGGGTAGATATAAGAACTCAGGATAGATCAAATAAAATTGCATTTGTACACTTAAACACAGTAGAAGATTGTTATAGACTTATTAAAGCATTCAATAACAAGTTATTTAGAGGAAGATACATTACTGTTAGCTATGAAAATGTTTAACTTCATAATACAATTAGAAACAACTTGACATTTTTCAATCAGGTCAAGCTGACATTTTTTTTTCTAGTTATCATGTAACTAGGTCATGACATATTTTTGTTACACTTGTATTATTTTATTGGGTCATGATGACATTTTTCCTTTCATTGATGCTATTGTACTATCATTTTTTATTAACTGTGCATTACATATTAATTTATCACAATTTGTTAATAACATAGAATATCACAATAACTAGATGTGCTAATAGTTTATATAGTTAGTAAACACAGTAATGTACACAAACACATTGTAAACAACAGTAAACTACTTGAACTGTTGACCTAAATTTTTTTTTGGAAACTCACAAATGTAAATATTGTTGATTTTTTTCCAAGTGGTACACATTTGAATGTTATCATTTTTATGCTATTCTACTTTAAATACCACATATGTGTGCTAGCAATAGCAATTTTAGACAATGTCACGGTAACCTTGTATAATGGTGACAGAACTTAAAGTAATACTGAACATAAATATACTTGTATAGTTGTATGTAAAAATTATTTTTTCTTGAACTTCAATAAATTCACTTAGTGTGTCAAATGATACACATTGGTTGTGTTATATCATAGAAATAATTTGATGTAAAATGACTTTAAAATTTTATTTTTCTTCTCTTATAATTGAGATGTCAATGTATGTTAACAGGAGGACCACATAGCAATTAAACAATGCATTTGTTAGTTGGTATATGGAACCATTCATAGTTAGAATGAATGACATAACATTAATATTTATGTATAATTGAGTAAGCAGTATTGAGATGATTAATTAGATCATCTTCATATGATAGATTAAGCTAATAGACATATATATATATAGAGAACAATTATATGATATGTACTTTTGTAAAAGATTTTTTTCAAAAATCTTTTCTAGGGGAAGGGGCGTATGTCACGTCAGTTTTAGAACCCCTGTAATATTTTGTGACTAGTAATCACTGAACCATTCCGTGCTTGTTTCGCACGAGATTTTGTTTTTTGGTCGGAAGTTGACCACGAGGTGGACGGCAGTTGATCTTGGACTCTCGTGTAGAGAGGTTGATTATGGATATCTTGTCCAGTACAGTAATATATATTTATTAAGATTGATTTTGGAGTATATGTGATACCTGAAGTATTTTATTGGATTATAATTCACTATGTCTTGTGAATAATTCTTGATGGCTGGACTTGCCAATATCTGTTATTAATTATATTGTGTGTAATAAAAACCATGTCTGCTACAAGTGAGTCAATTCATTATTTTGAATATTGTGGTCAAAGAGTTCAGCATGTTAGTGTTCTCACGCACTAGCAAATCTAGTGCGCGAGAGAAAGTATTTAATTAGGAAGTTAAAGAAATATCATGGTAGTACCAGTACAACACACGACATTCGCGTTATCACGCCTACAACAAGAACTAGGCTGTGACAATAATAAATGAAAAACTGTCATGGAATCCACAAATTGATGAAACTATAAAAAAATCAAACAAAGCATTAGGGTTTATTAAAAGAAATTTCTATAAATCAAATAATAACATAAAACTAAAATGTTATTTAACCTTGGTTAGGCCAATAATAAAATATGCATCCACCGTTTGGGACCCCTCAACTCAAGAAAACATTAAGAAACTGGAACAAACACAAAATAGAGCAGTGAGATTCATAACAAACGAATATTCACATTTGACTAGAGTAACACCATTAGTAAAATCACTAAATTTAGGAAGCCTTCAGGACAGAAGACTCAAAAGTAAAGTAGCAATTATACACATATACATAAAATACTGAACCATAATCTTCAAATACAAAAACAAAATCTAATAAAATACTCTGAAAGACACAAAAATAAAGGCACATTCCTCGTCCCATATGCTAGGACAAATTTGTACAAATACTCCTTCTTCCCTAGTGCTATTAGAGCATGGAATGGGTTGCCTGAGCTAGCCAGAAAAACCAGTGACTTGGCAGAATTTAAGTCATTGGTTAATATGCATGACTAAATGCATGACGCGTAGGACGTAATCATCTTCTTTTTTGAAGTAACGTCTGTATTATATAAGATAAGATAAGCTCCGCACTAAAGGAAATGTGTTTTATTTATGAGGCTTATTACCAAAACTAAAACGATGATTGTTGCTTGAACTTCTTTATGGAGTGTATGTGGCCGGGCAGGCATCATTGATACAAACTACATAAAGAATTGGCTAAGGTTTGTTACCTTTTAGGGTTGCTGGCTATACTCAACACTTTGCTAACGGAACAGTTTTACCATTTCTGTTGAGTTAGTTGTTTTTTTTTTTATTTTGTATTGCTTAAGTTAATACATCTACTATAAAATCTCCCTGAAAAGAGTTAGAGATTTTAAAAATCTTGTCCACTATTTCAATTCATTCTTTCAGTCCCCTTGCTTACTTCCCCTGTGACCTCTTGACCCATCTGTCATGTCATTGTTTTCCACCCACGTCTGCCTGTATGCATGACGTCACGTCATTCGCCACCTGGCCATAGACTCCGCCGTCTTTTGTGTTTGTTTGTTTTTTAGTTGTATTTCTTAATAATACCCCCCCCCATAGCATATCCTGGATTTACTCGAATCCAATCGTTCTACTATGACGCTTGTTCTAGGGGCGCTACTACCAG
Source organism: Biomphalaria sudanica (assembly GCA_036873155.1). Taxonomy (NCBI): domain Eukaryota; kingdom Metazoa; phylum Mollusca; class Gastropoda; family Planorbidae; genus Biomphalaria; species Biomphalaria sudanica. Next base: position 39,081 of record JAZGLO010002016.1, read on the forward strand.
CCACATCCTCCACCTCCCCCATTTTAAACACTCCGTCCCATCACCCAAGTGACTAGATCTACATTCAATGTACATGTCATCTAGATCTATTTATACAACCAAAGCCCGCGGGCCTTAACCAGACCTTGAAGTTATTTTTTTTCGACCAATCGAGACAAAGATCTAAATAAGTCTGATGTCTCCACCCCATGAGACCGTCACGTTGTTTTGTTTTGAGGTGAAGCGGCCCAAGACATGTGCCCATGATTCTTATATGACCACCAGACGAAAACTTTTTGCCACGACCCGTCTACACTAACTTTATTATTGATCTAAATTCTAAAGAACTACATGCCTAGATTAGGGTGGGGGTGGGGGAAGTGCCAAAGTTAGAATAGTTTTTTGTTTCTTATTACTTGACCTTGACAGTACACGCGGAACCGCTGTTTCTATATTTAGCCATGACGCTTACGTGAAGAACGGCGGTCGATGTTTATCTCATAAAATCTGAATTCTCATTGTAGCCATATTGTATGTAAATGTGACTTTATCAATGTTTCAAAAAGAAATTGAAAAAAACAACAAGGTTACAAAGACAGTTTGTGTGGAAATACAAACTCAAAATCGGCCCCCGAAGTGGTCCACCCAGGCAGGTAAAAAGGCAGGTCTCAATATTATCTGAATGAAAGTCTATTAAAGACGAATGATAGAAATTAATGGAGAAAAAAGGTTAACAGATCTTGTGTGGTGCCCCAGCGGTCCAAAGGATAGGTGAAAGTGAATGTCAAGTTAGATGTGAACCTGGCCTTACTGATGTCTTATAATGAATATCTAATTAATCTAATTGTTTTGTAAAGGGCCAATCTATTATTCCTCAAGAGTAAAACATTTCCGTAGAAAAAAATGTTTAAATAAATTTTTATTTTTTCTTTGGTTGATTGTGTACTATAGTCAGCATAGAACTGCAGCTCACGCGATAATATGAGAAACTACTTATTAATTGTTGTTTTTTATTATGTCTGACTTATATGCATACTAAATAGATTTTTTCTCTTTAAAAAACAGTAAAAAAAATTGTGTACATTTAGTACTTAATATTACAGAACTTACATAACCTAACATTACAAATATATTTTTTTAAAATAAATTTTTAACAAAAAATCTACAACAGTTTGTATAAATGTGTTGAAAATATGGCAGACTATCGCCTTCCCTAATTTGGAGTTTGTTACTATTAATAGTGAATAGTGGTGTATTTTTATGGCAAAAACTGCTTGCATAAGTGATTTAACAAATTAGATTTCAGAAAAGAAAAAGGAAGCCCTTACATCAGAACTTTGAATGATTTAAAATATTTCACTTTCTTTTCTAGTTAATGAGATCTAAAACATGATTGACGGACTGATAGATGGACAACAGGTCACACAAAACTAATAGCGTCTTCTCCCTTTTCGGGGGCCTGTAAAAATCAAATCTCATTTAAACCGAATTTTTAAAAAAGACTAAAATTTAAAAAACGAAAAGTAAAAAGTTTTGTTTGACTTGAGGTGAAATAAAAATCACAGTCTTATCTTCTTCTTATCTTATATATTGCAGACGTTATTTCAAAAAAAAAGATAATTACGTCCTACGCATTTCATGTGTCAATCTAGTCATTCATCAAGGGCTTAAGCTCTGTTATGTCGTTGGTTTTCTTGGATGATTCAGGCAACCCATTCCATTCTCTAATAGAACTAGGGAAGAAGAAGCACTTGTACGAATTTATACTAGCTAACGCTTTGATCATTTTTTACATTATGTTATCTACTTTTGCATTTTAGAAAAAAGACAATGTTAATTTATTTTCGTCTTTAAGTCTTAATTGTTATTACTATTTAACCCCCTAGTGATTTTCTAATACCGTAAAATGTCTTTAAAATCTTTGAAAGTTAAACGTGAATAAAGTATGTAACATTTAGTGGTTAATGGATTCCTGGATAAATCTTTGTATCTTATATTTTGTAGAAAGAAAAATGATTGGCGAAAATGGTAATATAAGACAATGTTAATTACCACATAAATGATTAGTATATATACAGTCTTTGGTATAATCTTTATATAATGATTAACATTTAAATTTTATATTTCGTTTTATTTTGTTTCCGCTATCTTTTAATTCCAATCGCCTTATTCTCTGCTTAATGCTAATCTCGCCTTAACTTAGGGAATTATTTTTATATAATTAGCTACGATTAACTTATTGAATTATTTCTTGAGTTTGAATTATTCGTGTGTTGTCATCAACCATGAATGAAAAAATCGAAAATTTGATGGCAATTGAAATATCGAGTTGGAAAATGAAAACAACCTTATGCAAAGAAAGGCACAGAGCTCATGATATAAGCGTTCGGCAGAACAAATAAAAGAAGGTGACTGAAACCAAATAGAATAGTTGTTGAAATCGGCGAATATTAAAGTAGGCTTAACTTATTTAACGACACCGAACTCTTTCTCTCCTAATAGACGATACCATCGTTGATTTGAACTCATGACATTAAATTAATGTTTCATTCTAGAAACTTTATTTTGTCTGATATAAAAAGAGCATTTATTCCCCTTTAACTCTATGCAAAACAAACAAAAACCATTTTCCTGATAACAAACAACAAAGTTATTGAAGCTTTATCATAATAGGATAGGGAAATAGTCATGAGCAAAATGAAGAATTTAGTCGAAAAGTGGAAAAATAATTACGGAGAGAAAGAGTTAATGCTATTTTTCAGTTATGGAAAGTCTGACCGAAACAACTTTAAATATTAAAACTCTTGTGAAATACATAGTTTTATTTATCTACATGCTTTTTTTCATTAAAAAATATATCCAGAAACCTGCGTTGACATACAGACCAATCCAATAGTTCTATTCTATAGACTCTAAACAAGTGTCTCTATTCACTCTATTAATTTAAACTAGGTTCTAAATGATCTTAATTAAATTAATACAACTTTAAAACGTATTTACCTGCAGCCGTGAAAAAAAAAAAAAGCACCACACACACTGACTAGAACAAAAAAAGGGAGGTAATAGACTGCGCAAAGTCTAGTGATGCAAGAAGGGCAAGTGTCCACGCCTGTCTTTTATATATCGGTAGCCATTTGGAGGTCAGAAGGCTATCCACAGCGCCCTCTAAAGTGTCCGCCTTATAGCACTAGGTACGTAGGGAAAGGATGAGGAGTGGGTGGTATATTTAACCCACCCTGCCCACACACACACAGAATCTGGGGGGGGGGGGACGACTTACTATAAATAAATTGGTTAAATATAAATGTATAATATAGGTTATTAAGAAAAGTAAAAAAAAAAAAAGTGTACTGTTCTGATGTCTCTGTTTTTAATAAAAGTTAGCCCTGCCTTACCACCTTTTTTTTTTTCAGGTTTAAGGATTGGTAACAGACTCACGGGATAAACTCCAGAAACTCATTCCACTGTAGACACTGAACCCAACCCCCAATCGAAACTTTTAATCAGCCCTCGTTTGAAATATACCAAAATGATCATATTGTAATGAAGCCTGCTTAGTAAAGATAGTGCTTAAATAAATGCTTTCCAATGATACAATTTTATCTTGGCCAAATTTAGGGATTTAATTAAATTTTTATTGTAAAAAATGCAACAGTACAATCACAATTAAACTTTGAAAAAAATTAAATTAAGTATAACAGAGGGACAGTAAAGTACTGTGGCTGAGTGGGAAAGAGCTTGGCTTCGAACCTAGAATTTCCGGACTCGCATTTTTCATTTCAGGATCCTTAGGGCGCTTCTGAGTCTACCCAGCTCCAATGGGTAGGCCTACCTAACATTAACTGGAAAAAATTAAAGGCTGATGGTCATTGTGCTGGCCACATGATACCCTCGTTGGTTGTGGGTCACGGAAAATGGATACCTTTACATTATCTGCCCCATAGAATAACTTAACGATCAATTATCAGTAATTAAATTTTGTTGTATAAAAAGGGAGATACGGCTTGCAATACTGAATACAATGGAAATGATTGTGCGCTGATTTTCTTTGTAGAAACTCTTTTTAAAATTATTTTTCTATATTTAGCATGTTTCTCGTTGTATTCACTTGTATAATTTGGATTTAAAAACTAAGATCCTAAAAAATAAAGTCTACGAAACAAAGAATTAAATAATAGTGCTTGCGTTACTAAACAAGAAACTTATTTTTAAAAAAAAGACAATGTACAATAACGGAAGTGATCATATTCAGACATTAAGCATTTTAAAAAATTAAACATGTGACCCTGAACTTATGCCCTCACCTTTTTTTTCAGTGCAACGAAAAAAAAAAGACCAAAGGCTACAAGAGAAAGTGAGGTAGCTGAGCGGCCATGCGCTTGGCTTTCGGTCTCATGATCGGACAGGGGTCCGGGGTTCGAATCCCGGTGAAGACTCAGATTTTTAATTTCGGGATCCTTGAGCTCCACCCAGCTCTAAAGGGTACCTGACATTAGTTGTGAAAAGTAAAGAAAATTGGTCGTTGTGCGGACCACAAGACACTCTTGTTAACCATAGGCCACGAAACAGATGACCTTTACATCATCTGCCCTAAAGACCACAATGTCTGAAGGGGGAACTTTTTTTTACGCTTCAAAACTTACAAGACGGTATGAAAAATATTCTTGAATGTCTATGTATTAATTAAACTTTTTAATGAACAGGGCCTACTTGCGAGAAAAAATAAACCCAAATCGCTAACGATAACTATTGTGTAGACCAAATTTATTTTTAGATGAAAGTATCTCAAGACATTAATAACAGTTAAACTAGAGTTTTCACAGGTAATTCTTTTTCTAAAGATGTATACATCAATTGTCAATTTTGTAGAAAACAAAATCGTTAGAGTCTATTTCGTGAAATATGATCACCAGGCTCCACCATCTTGTCTTTTGACCAGATTATCGAGTTTTGAAACGGATAATAGGCGTACAGCACAACTTGTAAAACTTTGTTTAAAAAAACAACGTGGCACATTGGCTTCAAAAGCAAATGAGAATATTGAATATCTTGTGTTTAAAAAAAAAGTCACAATTGGTGATGAAGTCAAAGTAAATATGATACTAAAACTTTAAGTAGTTGACCATGACAAACACTGAACTCCCCCCCCCCCAAAAAAAAAAAAAAGAAGTGTTTATGCTTTCCATTATGCTGACACATCTGAGCTAATTTTAGGAACAAAAAAAAGGTGGATCTAGGCTTGACCTTCATCGAAAGAATTTATATAGGTCAGTTTTATCTAAATACCAAACTAGAGATATAATGTTCAATTTGAAGTAGCTTTACATTATTTAGAAGTAAGTTAAATGATAGTCAACAGATATGTATATACTAGAATAGATCTAGTTAGATGTTATCTATTGGCTGAGTATCAATATCGGCCAATGGTATTTGTTAAAAACAGCATATAGATAAATTTATTTATTTACTAGGAAAATAAGCCAAAAAAAAAAAAGTTCCCTTTAGTAATCTTTGCCCCGCGGTTCTTGAGGGTGTTATGTGGCCGACACTTTTGACCATCTAATATCAGGTACTTAATAGAACTGTGAGAACTCAAGATAAGCCATAAAAGACCACGCAATAATAAATATTTTTTCACCAGGATTGGAACTCAGGTCCCCTAGATTCGGAAGCCAAGCTTTATACCGTTAAGCAAACGCGCCTCCGATCTAGTGAAAACAGTATTTAAATTGAAGAATTTTTCGTATATATTTAACTAAGTAATTAGTTCAATGTCATTCTAGAGGTGGAGAAATATACATGATATAAAGGACTTCACTGAAAACAGTTCGGGATGAACCGTAGTCGTTCTACGACTGAAGGAGGCCAATGAATGATATATAATAAATAACATTTTTGTAGGCCATACAATTCCATTTAAACCAGAGGTTCTCAACCTGTGGGTCGCGACTCCCTTGGGGTCGATTGAGGATTTGCCAGGGGTCGCCTAAGACCATCAAAGTTTGGATTGTTTTTTGTCTATTCTATTATTGCGGTGTGTGTGTGTGGGGGGGGGGGGTCGCGGCAGAGTGGGGAATTGTAAAAAGGGGTCGCTGAGCTTAAAAGGTTGAGAACCCCTGATTTAAACCACTGTCCTTCATTGAGTCCACGTGTCCCCCCCCCCACACGTTTGCACCATTGTTTTCCCCACAGCCTTGACATTGATTGGTTAGTCGACCAACTTGCCATATCCCGATTCCCCCAGGCTCTGCTTGGTATTTCTTTAGCCTTATTCTAAGCTATTCCCCCTCCCATTTAAAACAACAACAAAAAACAAAAAAAAGTTAGGGAGGTAATCTCATTCCTCGTCCTCCACACAGTCACCCGGCATGGTTTGAACCCACTCCGCCGACGCTAAAGTACGTCATGCAGTCCAGGTCTGGTTGACCCACGACCTGTCATGTAAACTAGATCTAGTGACATTTTGTTTGTTTGGGTTGGAGATTTTATTAAAGAACGATAACTTTAGACTAGTACACTAAACAAAACAAAATATTTTTAAAAATAGGCCTACTTTTTAAAATAAAAGACAACACCTCTTTCAAAAATAAAGTTGTAAATAAAAATACTTAAAAAAATAAAAGACAATACCTCTCTCAAACATAAAGTGGTAAATAAAAATACTTTAAAAAATAAAAGACAATACCTCTCTCAAACATAAAGTGATTAATACAAATATTTTAAAATATATTTTACTCCACCCTATCCAGCTCTCGTTCTACCCGAAAAAAAAAGTCGTAATTAATTGAATGTAAATGTGACCACACAATCGCCTCTAGTATACTTTGATATATAGGTACGTGATCTAGGTACACAATCCATCATGCATGTAGTAGTAAGCATATATTTACCCTAACATATATAGGCCTACTCATCAATGAATAGGGCATTCATGCGGAAATACCCGATGATGTATAGTTTTTTTTAAAGATTAAAATTTCCTAGTTCTCCAGCAGAGTTTAAATGAATTTTAGTGGCCCCCAAAAAGGGAAAAGACGCTGTTAGTTTTATGTTGCCTGTCTGTCCGTCCGTCCGTCCCTTTTAAATCTCAGAAACTAGAAGAGAAAATGAGAAAATAGGACATCACAATATTTTAGATCATTCAAAGATCTGATGCAACGGCTACTTTCTTCTTTTCTGAAAGCGAAAAATCTAATGTTTAAAATCAATATGCAAGCAGTTTTTTTCATAAAAATACACCATCTTACAACTCATCACTATTAATAGTAACAAACAATGGAGTCTTTTTTTTAGTAAGGACGGCTACTATGTACCATTTTTAACACATCTATGCACATGGTTTTAGATTTTTTTTTTACATTGTTAAGTTAAGCAATTTCTGTCATTCAAAATACTTTTTTTTATTTTTTTTAAAGAGAAAAAATCTATTTACTATGCAGATAAGTTGGACATAATTTAAAACAACAATTGACATGTAGTTTTTCATATTATCACATGAACTGCATTGTGGCTCTATCACTGTGGAACACAAAACTGAAGGAATTTTTTAAATGTTTTTTTTTCTTGTGGCTTTGAATAAGAAATTGACTTTTTAAAAAATAATTAGATCAATTAGATACTCATTATAAGACATCATTTAGGCCAGGTTCACATCTAACATTAAATTCACTTTCGCCTATCCCTTCTGGTCTGCTGGACCTTTGCTGCACCACTCAGAATCTGTCAACCTTCTTTCTCCATTTTCCTCTGTCATTTGCCTTTGATAGAATTTCGTTATGATATTCTTTCTGAAAATATTGAAACCTGCCTTTTTACCTGATGGGTGGACCACTTCGGGGGGCCGATTTTGAGTTTGTGTTTCCAAGCCATATTTGATTGGTGAGTATAGACTTGCATTTAGTTGTGGGCAGTGCGGGCCCGAAACGGATTGCTGGTGTTGAGACCACGATGTGCCTTTATGTTATGCCAGTAATATAGCTTATAATAACATAGCCTAACACATGTCTAATTTGTAATGTAACCATTTGTTGTTTATGTACTACTAGTCAACCCAGGGCGTAACTACTTGCTTGTTTATATACTACGGGTCGACCCACGTCGTAGCATACGCCGCTATTTAGTGACGGGTGAACACTTCCTGAAAGACACAGTTGTCCGAATTGGGGTGGGTTTGGGCAAACGACTGTAAGTGACTGAAAAGAAGGAACTCTGGAGAGAGCAGCACACAATTGTCCATGACTGAAAACAGGTTTCGGAAGATACAGGCATATCTTTTTGAAGGTTTGGCCTTGTGATTTATTAATTGGCGTTTGTAAGTGTTCATCAGTAACAGGAGAGGGGAGAGGTGACGTCACATCAGAGTGGAGATCACGTGGTTGTGCAATGTTGGTGCACATGCCGACGTTGGCAACAGATGGCACCAGAAGGTTATCACGAGTGTTTTTGACAGACAAGAGAACTTCGTAATGACCAAAGGACCGCTAAATAGCACGGTTATGGAGAGACGTTGACCCGGATTGTAAACTCGAGGAGGGTCATGTGGACGTTATCGACAGTGGAAGGAAGTATTTGAGACATCGCCACAATTTCATTCTCGCCACCATAAACGCCGGAAGTATTTGAGACATCGCCACATTTCAGCCTCGCCACCATAAACGCCGGAAGTATTTGAGACATCGCCACAATTTCAGCCTCGCCACCATAAACGCCGGAAGTATTTGAGACATCGCCACATTTCAGCCTCGCCACCATAAACGCCGGAAGTATTTGAGACATCGCCACAATTTCAGCCTCGCTACCATAAACGCCGGAAGTATTTGAGACATCGCCACAATTTCAGCCTCGCTACCATAAACGCCGGAAGTATTCACGTAGACAGCGTAGTGTCGAGCAGAGTGTATGACTGTGCTACCGTGAGTAAGAACAATATACAGGGCGTCGCCATAGTTATGCAATGTTCGCAAACAAAGCCAACAGCCATCTTGCGAGGTTCGAGAGCAGCAGCTTCGTCGATGACATTTTCCCAGCAATATGTGAATCATAGAAATAAACAGTGACCTGATGCAAGAATTTCGACTACTTTGAAAGATCTGTTGACTCCACGAAATTTATGTGAAGCGCTGGTCATGGTGAGGAAAAGAAGGGCAATACGGAGGGGCAAAATCAAAACAAAGCTACAGAAAAAAACATGAAACTATTTTAATGACCCCAGATATTGATGCGTGTAAAAAAAAATACACATATAAATGTAGTCAAATATAGAATGTAAAGAGAAAGATGACTTGTTCTGCCTGGCTTTTTTTTCTGAGCCGTGCCCCTCTGTCGTCACGGTTTACGTAATTCTAGTCCGACTTGCAGAAATAAAAGAGTTATCATTTCATGACTTCTTGTGTGGTGCCCCGCATGGTTGGCGACAAAGAGATTATATATAGATAGATTTTTTTTTGGTTTAATTTTCACTTGTAATATTTTTTGCTTTAAAATTTAACTTTCATTGAATATTACAATTAATACACGAGTTGTAGATTTGTTGTTGTTGTTGTTGTTGTTGGGTTTTGTTTTTGGAACAAAAAAAATAATACCAGTCGATTTAGTTGGATAGGTAGAGTCGAATAATTCGCTCTCACACCCTTAACCCTAATCCTTAAAAAGTTTGCAAGCTAAAAAGAGGAATAGTAAGTACGAAACAAACACAAATCGGGGCGGACATCGACAGGCTAGGCCTGTAATACATATATTTATTTTTAAATTAAATCACACTCACTTAGATATAATAGCAAGGTTTCTCCTGATTTATCAGGACCTCCTTGATATCTACTGAAATTTCAAAATATACGAAAAAGTAAATATCTGATAACAGATATCAAAATCAAATAAAAAAAAAAAAAAAAAAGGAGAAACTCCTCAATACTGTAAAGAGACTTCTTCTTCTTCTAGCCAGCTTTTTTGCGGCTGAGCTGCAGACTGTGCCAAGGAAAAATAGTGTGCTGTTCCCTTCAGTTGTTCAGCACTGCCGTACAGGGTGTTGGTTATGTTGGGCTGTAGTGGTAGTGGGGTCTACCTAAGGTGGATTAGGAAGGGGTATTAAAAGAGATCAAACTGAGGTGGGTAGGACATAATGTAAGACAAACTTTCATTGTCCAAAGTCATTCTTCAAGGTACAGTAAGGGAAGTACAAAGACCCAACTTGTAAAAAAAAAGTAAAGTTCCCCTCTCAGACCATATGGTCTAAAGGTCATCTGATTCTGTGACCTACGATTAACGAGGGTGTCATGTGGCCAGCACAATGACCAATCGCCTTTATTATTCCCCAACTAATGTCAGGTACCCATTAGAGCTGGGTGGACTCAGAGGCGCCAGAAGATTCCTAAAATAAAAATCCCAGTCTTCACCAGGATTCGAACCTCGGACGACGGTTCAGAAGTCAAGCGCTCTACCGGTCAGCCACCAACTTGAAATACAAAGAAAAGCTGGCTGGAAAACGTAATTTAAACAAAAAAAATGAGGTCGAAGAAGAAGAAGTTTAGTGTATCGTGAACATTTGCTATAGAAACAACAAAATGTCACTAGGGCTAGAGCTAGTTTTACATGGCAGGTACATTAAAAGTAGGCTAATAGCTTGGGGTCAACCAGGCCTGGACTGCGTAACGTATTCCATTCTTTGTCGTCGAAGGAAGTGGGGTAAAACAAGGCAGGGCCGATGTGTGGAGGACCGGGAAAGAGTTAACCTATCTAGTTTTTTTTTTGTTTTGTTTTATTTGGGGCTGGGGGTAATTTGGAACTAGGCTAAAAAAAAAGCAGTGCCTGAGGATGCTGGGATATGGCATGGTGGTCGACTAACCAATCAATGTCAAGGCTGGTGGGAAAACAATGAAGCAATCCACTGGCCTATCAGCGGGTAAAGAAAACGGAAAGGGAGGTGACAAAGAAACACGTGGACTCAACGAAGGACTAAATGGTTGAAATGGCATATATATATATATATATCATATAAAATTTATATTGCTCCAACTCTTGAATGACATAGAACTAAGAACTAATTACTAATTACCTAAAAATTCTTTAATTAAAATACTGTTTTCAATAGATCGGTGGCGCGATAACCGAGCGCTTGGTTTCCGAGCCTATTGCTCCGCTAGAATCCTGGTGAAAACTTGATATTTTTAAATGTCGGGATCTTAAAATGAGCCTTTTGGGTCCACCCAGCTCTCATGACCTATATAGACGCTTTCGTTAAAGGTCAAGCCTAGATCCAGCTTTTTTTTATTTGTTTCCCAAAATTAGCTCAAATGTGTCAGCATAATTTTTTTTTTGTATTAGTATCACATTAACTTTGACTTCAGCATCAATTGCGGGGTTTTTTTTAGACATTAGATGTTTAATATTTTCATTTGCTTTTGAAGCCAATGTGCCACATATTTCTAACAAAGTTTTACAAGATGTTTTGTATACCTTTCTTCTTGTTCAAAACTCTTCTTCTCGTCAAAAGACAAGATGGCGGAACCTGATGGACATATTTCTCGAAAAAGGCTCTAACGTTTAGTTTTTCAAAAAAATTGACAGTCGATGCATATATCTTTAGAAAAAGAATCACCATTTTGTTGGCCACACATTGAAATCCCTAGTTCGACAGTTATAAATGTTTTGAAATATTTTTTTCTAAAATTAAATTTGGTACAGACTATAGTTATCGTAAGCGTTTTGGGTTTATTTTTTCTCGCAAGCAGGGCCAGTTCATTAAAAAGTTTAATTAATACATAGACATTAATTACTATTTTTCGCACAGTCTGTCTGGATCTATAAGCCTATTATAATAATTTTAAATTAAGTAAATCAGGACTTTTTTTTTCGCTGTAAAGAAAGAGGTTGTGGAAATTTGGGAGGGTTAAAATGTTTCATATTTTATAATCTATCATTCATTGTACATTGATTAAGTGTCAAATAAAGAGTAAACTAATTGCTCTTTCTAAATGTTGTATGATAATTAGCGATGATATTGTCTCTCAGCAAAACTTTATATCATATTACTTAGTAACAGCCAGAACTATAATTTAATTCTTTGTTTCGTAGACTTTCTAATAGGATCGTAGTCTTTAAATTCAAATTATACAAGAGAACACAATGACGAACCTCCCAAATATAGAAAAAAAAGCTTCTCGAAAGGAAAAGCACCACAGAAACCTTTTCCATATATTTCAGTATTGTAAGCCTTATCTCCCTTTTTTAAAACCAAAATTAATTCATTGCTAATAATTGATTGTCAAGTTTACTTTAAGACATTGCCATTTATGGGTCAGATGATATAAAGATTTACTGTTTCTTTGTCTCACTGTTAACGAGAGTACCATGTGGCCAGCACAACGACCAACCGTTGTCCACTAATGTCTGATACCCATTAGAGCTGGCTTTTAAAGATTCTTAAATTAAAAATCCCAGTTTACACTAAGTATACAGCTTAGGACACCTCAGTCCGGAAGCCAAGCACGACTCAATACTAAATTGATTAATGAGGTAAATTATTTTTTTAATTGTCGATGAAAAATTTTGTGAAATTTCAACTTTCTGTGACAATGGGAAGGGGCAAAGAAGAAGGAGTAATAAAAATCAAAGCAGACAGACCGAGTTAACAAAGGCTTTGTCAAAACTCTATGATGTTTTGATGTCATATTATGAGTTTTTATAATCCAGTCATCAGCCTTTTTTAATATTTATAAAGGCTACTGTATCAAGTAAAAAAAAAAGTTACGTTTTCCCTTTCAAACCTTGAGATCTATGGGGCAGGTGATGTTAAGGTCATCTGTTTCTATGGCCATCGGTTAACAAGCAAGGTGTTATATGGCCAGCACAACGACCAACCACCTTTTCTTTCCCCAACTAAAGTCAGGTACCCATTAGAGTTGAGTGGACTCAGGGGCGCCCTAAAAATCCCGAAATTTAAAATCCCAGTTCTCACCGAGATTTGAAAAAGGACCCCAGGTTCGGGAGCCGAGCGCTTAACCACTCAGCCACCGCGCCCCCTCTACTGTTTCAAAGGATGTCTTTATGGTGTTTTTTTTTTTTTGTTGTAATCTATGTGGGGTTTTTTTTTTGTTGTTGTTTGTTTGTGAAGTTAAATACTGGTTGCAATATAGCGCATGTCACAAGTCAAAGTTTAGTAACATCCCTCACATTGGCCTAGATAACATTCCTATCCATGGAAAACATTTATTGAAGCACCATCTTTGCTAAGCAGTTTACATTAAAATATGATCATTTTGGTATTTTTTTAAAAGAAGGGTTAATTAACAGTTTCGTATTGGGGTCTGGGAGGGGCGTAGTGTCTACAGGGAATGAGTTTCTGGAGTTATTGCTGTGACCTTTGAACCTGAAAGAGAGAGAGAGCGGGCGAACGAATTTTCATTAAAAAGAAAATACGCAGACAGACACAAAGATAAAGGCACATTCCTCGTTCCATATGCTAGGACAAATTTGTACAAATGCTCCTTCTTCCCTAGTGCTATCAGAGCATGGAATGGGGTTGCCCGAGATAACCAGGAAAACCAGTGACTTGGCAGAATTTAAGTCATTGGTTTACATGCCTGACTAGATGCATGACGCGTAGGAAGTAATCATTTTCTTTCTTTTTTTTTTTAAATTAACGTCTGTATTTTATAAGATAAGATTTAAAAAAATTATAATAGATGTAGAAAATTTTTTACGTTTATTAATAAGTTATACTTTATAGTTATATGTATCCAATTGGATATTTTATCCCCCCCCCCTTCCACTTTCCTGGTCCGTTGGCCGATTCTGTAGAGCAGGTGGGATTGAAGGTATCGCCCCCCCCCCTTCTCATCCTTTACGCCTAGTGGTGGACACTTGTAGAGGGCGCTGTGGATAGCCCCCCGCCGACCTTTACCCCCGAATGGCTACTGATATATAAAACACAGCCGTAGACAAGGCCCTTCTTTCATCAGTAGACTCAATCTATTACCTCCCTTTGTTACAAGTCAGTGTTTGTGTGTCTGGGTTTTTTCATGACTGCAGGTAAATACGTTTTTGAGTTTTTATTATTTTAAATAATTTAGAACTAGTCTAGCTATTAGACTAAAAAGAGACGCAGGTCTGGCAATAAATATGACACTGTCTCGGAAGATAAGTCACCGGCTTTGGTTTCGTCTTGAGACGGGGCAGAATCTGGAGTGACTGATCAAGCCGATTCTGGAGCGGCAGTTTTGCCACAGTTCGTGCATTATATGCATCTATCCTAGGGCTAGTTGACAGGGGAGCTTTCTTTTTCTTTCTCTTAACTGATGCAGATTCGTTTCCTTTTCTCTCGGCGAAGTTTGTACCAGCATGTACAGTCTTGTCTGCATGCTGTCCGGTCTGGCCAATAGAATAGAACTATTGGATTAATTAGTCGTATCGTACTCCAATAGATATATATTCAATATAAAAATAAGCATGTAGTTAAAAGACAACATGTCTTTAGTGTGTTTACTGTTCATATTATTACAACTTTGACTCTCGTCTTAAGCAGTTTTTTTTTCATGTCGTTAAATAAGTAAAATAATTATGAATAAATAACTTTAATTCTGTTTAGGCCTACTATTACACCTTTGTTGTTGTTCTTGTTTTGTTTTACAGAACGCTTCTATTATTAGCTATCTGTGTAATGTTACTATTATTGTCGTTTTCAAGATGTAAAATCGAGTATTTAATTACTTCAACTCATTCAACTTACATCGAGTTTTTAAATTTTGCATACCATAATCAACACGTTAGTGAAGACAAATGTTTTTGTCTCGAGGCCATATATAAGTAACATGGACGATGTGAGGTGACGGGGGGGGGGGGTGTTTGAAATTAAAGAGAACAAGCGTGATGGTATAACGACTAGGCTCGAGAAAGCCCACAATCAGTGGCGTAGCTAGGGTGGGGGGGGGAGGGGGTAGAAATTGAAAATCCCCCGGGGCCCCACTGGGAAAGGGGAAGGGCAATTTTTTTTTTTGCATTAAATTTTAAATATCACGCAAAATCCAGAGGCCCCCAAAGATGTCAAGCCCCTCCCCCCAGGCTCCCAAAAGATAGAAAATTCTTAGCTACGTCCTAGCCATGAATAGATCATAGGTGGGGGAGGATAAAAGCTTATTATGATGGGGTAGGGGTGTATTGTTAGGACACCATTAAGTTGGCGCGAAAAGTTATTTGTTTACAAAAAGGAAAAGTTTTGATTCCGAGGCTGTGACGTAAGTATTAAAAATAAGACTCGGAAGAAAAGCGAAACGTAAAACAGACTACTTTTGAGGGTTTTAGAGACAGGCAGGTTTCATAGACAGAGGCTTGACGACCTTCGATAGTTCCCTTCATTATCTTATCTTATAGATTACAGGCGTCAATAAAAAATACTAGATAATTACGTCGTTTCATGTGTCAATCTAGTCATGCATGTTAATTAATGTCTTAAACTGTGATAAGTCGTTGGTATTCCTGGCTGATTCAGGCAACCCATTCCATTCCTCTAATGGCACTAGGGAATAATGAGCTTTTGTACGAATTTGTTCTAGCGTATGAAATAAGAAATGTTCCTCTTTCTTTGTGTCTTTCTTAGTTTTTCATTGTGTGTCCATTTGTAAGTTATGGTTTAGTGTTTTATATATTATAGTTATTTTACATTTGTTCCTGTGTCCTGAAGTGCCTCTTATTTTAGTTATTTTACTAATGGTGTTACTCTAGTCAATCTGAATATTTGTTTGTTTTAAATCTCACTGCTCTATTTTATATTCGATCTAGTTTCTTAATGTTTTCTTGAGTTGAGGGATCCCCAAACAGAGTATGCATATTCTATTACCGAACTAACTAAGGTTAAATAACATTTTAGATGTAAGTTCTTGTTTGATTAGTAAACATGTCTTTTGATAAAGCGTAATTCTTTTGCATCTTTTTTAAAATAATTTCATCAATGTGGGGATTCCATGACAGCTTAGGATTTATTATTTCGTACTGCCTGTAGGCGCTCAGTAAACACAACTCTGCTCGAGTCGGGTCTCAAACCCCCTTCCATAAGTAGCCAAGTTCAAGCGTACTTTCCCTCCCGACCACGATTCCTACTACATGTGAATTTATTATTATTCGTTGTGAACGAATTTTGAAAGTAATTTAGTTTTTTTTAAACAGGCTATGGTGGTGATCTTGTTAAAGGTCTTAGAAAAGTCTAATAAAATTGTATCAATAGCGCATTATTAACTAAACCTTTTCACATGACCTGTATTTCCTAAAGCCATGCTGGGATCGAGTGAAGACATTATATTTCTCAATCAGTTTTATTATTAAACTTGACAATCCAAATCGTTTGCCATGGAATACCTTTGTATGGTTGGCCTTTTGCCCAGTTTGTTTGCATTGCTTATTTGAGTGTTACCTTTATTTGGACAAGACACGGCGTGGAAGCGCCTCATATTGTGTGTGTGTGGGGGGGGGGGGAAATAAAAAAAAAACAATAGAGAAAGCAGGCGATATGTCAAGGTGGTGAATGATGTCATGCGTGAGGTGAAGCGCGACAGGAAAAACATTGATCTGAAATATTGGTCAATTGAGAAAAAGGGGAAGTAAGATGAAATAGTGGGAAAGATAAATATGGCTATGGCTATGGCTAAAGAGATTATCACAAAAATATTTTATTTTTTGAACATCCTACTTTGAATATGTTTTCAGGGATTCCATACTTGGGTATTTTTTACTAGATCTGGTACAAGTTTTTGTGCTATTTGAAGATAAGCCTACAGCGCCCAGATAAAAAAAATAAAAAAAAATGACTGACATGCTCTGCCGTTCCTCATCGGCACTTTTTGTTTTTTTTCCTCAAAGTCCGAAAGATTCTGGATTAGATTTAGATTCTAGAAAGCACTTATTTAACAAATTGGTTTGAATCTAGTTCTAGATCTATCTATATTGTGGATTAGATTTGGATCTAAATGTTTCTTTGTAAAATGTTTGACATGTTTCGGATGTTCCTTCAGAGTTGAAGATAGTTTACTTCCTAGTCCAAACCTCCCGCAGGACGACGGGGGATGGGAGCGGGAAGGATTTGAACCCTCGACCATCGATAAATCCGAACGACAGTCCAGCGCACAAACCGCACGACCAGGCAGCCATCCCATATCTAACGGTAGATTGAGTAGAGCTAGACTCTTTGATCTAGACTTAAATCTTATCTTCTATAACAATCTTCTATAACAATCTTCTATAACAATCTTCTATAACAATATTCTATAACAATCTTCTATAACACCTTACTTCAAAACAAAAAAAAAGAAGATGATTACGTCTTCTAGGTCACGATATAGATTCTATTTGTAGTATTGAAATTAAATCTTCATCTATAAATTGAAATGGTAGTTACACTACAACACATATAAATATTAAATTTTCTTTTCAGTACGCATGTGATATCAAAAGCAGCTGTTGAGTGTAAGATGGCAGAAACTAAGGACCAAGTTCAGCCCAATGACTCCGACTTATTCAAAGCAATGGCTTCCTATAATTCCTCAGAGAGTATTGAACTTTTGAGACTGTGTGATCACAAAACTGAACATTTCTCCAACCACGCCCTAAACTGGGCTGTTTTTGAGGCTTGTAATAAAGGCCACGCCGAATTTCTCCAGTTCCTTCTGGAAGATGGCTCGCGACTGGAACTTAGAGACGAACACGGAAACACTCCTCTTATGATTTGCTCCGCAAAAGGATTTTTGCGAATTGTGGGAAGACTCTTGAGGGTGGGGGCTGACGTCAATGCTAAAAATAACAACGGTGATACAGCTCTGATGCTGGCTACATCTAGGAGAGTAATTCAGTGTTTAATAGAAGACAGCCGTTTACATCTAGATGAACGAAACTCGACTGGGAACACTGCTTTAATGTCAGCCATTGAGACATATCATCTCAAGAAGGTCAAATTACTGATCAGTGCTGGTGCTAACCCAAACCAAACAGCCGATAAACACTCACAGAGTGGTTTGATTTCGTTGGATGGTGCTCTTGTCAACAATTCAAATGAATGTGCTTTTGATGTGGCCAAACGAAAGGGCTCCAGTAAACTGCTGGAGTTGCTGTATCGTGCCAAATTAGAAAACGTACATCCTTTGGAGTTGGCTGTTGTCGAAAATGACTTTGAGACCTTCAAGGAGATGTTGTGGTATAACTTATGCGATAGAGTGGAAAGTCAAAATATTCGGCCTGGCATCCTCTGCTACGTTCTTAATAAAATACATTATTTGACAATATTTAATATTAAACTTATTGAAAAGCTCTGCAGACTGGGAGTAAATGTCAACAAATGTCAGTGCTGTCCGGTGTCACCCTTGGAGTTCGTGCTTAAAATGAGACTCTACAAACTGGCTGAAATTCTGTGTGCATATGGTGCTAAGGTCACTCACGAGGAGCTGGTGTACGCTCTTTATTGGGATCACATCCAGATGATTCCAATTCTGATAAACCACGGGGCACCGGTCAACTTCTATGACCAACGTGGCCGCTGGATTTACGACGGTTCGGCTCTTGATATAGCTTTGGAAAAGTCTTTAACAAGTACAGCCAGCCTCCTTTTGTACCACGGCGCTGCTCTCGACCCTTTTTGGGCAGTCTTTAAAGCTTTGAGGAGCAAGAACTCCATGACGGTCGACTTCCTCATGAAGGAGTGTGTTGAAGTGAACAAACCAGAAACATTGATACGAGCTGTCGAGTTAGGAAACATTGAGCTCATCCAGCTTCTGCTAGACGCAGGGGCGGACATTGACGGGGTCCACGACTATAAGACTCCTTTAATGAGCACTTTCCACATCAAAGTTATCAACTTTTTATTAAGCAAAGAAGCCAATGTCAACTTGAAAACAAACACAACACCTTTGATCAACGCAATCTCGTGGGATTATTTAGCCGCTGACAAAAGACTTAATCCCAAAGAGATGGAGGAACAATTGTTACTTATTATAGAGACCTTTCTAAAGAACGGTGCGGTTTTAGAAGACACAGATGAGTATGGGTGTACGGCGTTAATAGCATCTATTGAAAAACGCCTTGGCTTAGCGGTTCTCAAATATTTGCTTGAGAAGGGAGCAGATGTGAACAGAGGAAACAAAAATGGTTGGACAGCGCTGCACATAGCAGTGATGACGAACCAATTTAATTGTGCGGAGACTCTATTGAAATACGGCGCTGATGTGAATCTGAACTGTTATATGATAGATGATTCAGGTCAAGATGAAATTCGAGAGAAGTCTGCTTTGTCTATAGTACTTGACCAATGGATCCCCAGTCAAAAGGTCCAGCGAATGGCTTCTATATTGATAGACCAAGGTGCTAGTACAGAATTAGTCAGACGAGACATCATTCATCGGCTCATCGCTGCTGGTAATGATGGCATTCTCATTCAGAAATTAATGAAATCAGGGATTTGTCCAAAAGATATAATTGTAAATAGGAGCCTCTGCTTTAAGACTTCTGTATCACCACTCGCCTTTTCCTTAATTCTAGATAGACTGGACTTTGCAACATATTTTCTCGAGAACTGGTATTTAACGGGTTTAGACATTAAAATTTTATCCCGAGATGAACAAGTCTTAAGATGCTTGAAACTACGGAAATCCAAAGCTCTCCCATTTCTAAAAGAAGTTTCTCGCCAGCCAATGAGATTAGAGCTTTTGTGCTTCATTAAAGTCTCATCTGCTTTAGGTTCAGACCACGGCAGACGACAAAGGGTACATAACTCTGAACTCCCGGTGGTAGTGCAAAACCAGCTTTTATTCTCAAACCTCAAACATAGGGTCCATAGGGTCCGGCGATCAGTGACTGGTACATTTTATAATAAATGGTTTTTAAAAACAATTTAAATGGGAAGACATCATTGTCAGAGTCCTATATAATTAACTCCGAGATTTCCTTAGCCTTGGAATCGGTTCTAGACATGTCATATCTCAATGAATACATTTATTGTGCCAATTATATCACAACTGTGTAGATTGTAGTTGTTGATATCGTGGTTTTTTTTTAGGGTTTGACCGTCCCATCTCACCAATCTTAAGGTCTTCTATTGTTTATCTTTTCCAAGGGTTTGACCATCCCATCTCACCAATCTTAAGGTCTTCTATTGTTTATCTTTTCCAAGGGTTTGACCATCCCATCTCACCAATCTTAAGGTCTTCTATTGTTTATCTTTTCCAAGGGTTTGACCATCCCATCTCACCAATCTTAAGGTCTTCTATTGTTTATCTTTTCCAAGGGTTTGACCATCCCATCTCACCAATCTTAAGGTCTTCTATTGTTATTTTTTCCAAGGGTTTGACCATCCCATCTCACCAATCTTAAGGTCTTCTGTTGTTATCTTTTCCAAGGGTTTGACCATTCCATCTCACCAATCTTAAGCTCTTCTATTGTTATCTTTTCCAAGGGTTTGACCATCCCATCTCACCAATCTTAAGGTCTTCTATTGTTATCTTTTTCAAGGGTTTGACCATCCCATCTCACCAATCTTAAGGTCTTCTATTGTTATCTTTTCCAAGGGTTTGACCATCTCTTCTCACCAATCTTAAGCTCTTCTATTGTTATCTTTTCTAAGGGTTTGACCATCCCATCTCACCAATCTTAAGGTCTTCTATTGTTATCTTTTTCAAGGGTTTGACCATCCCATCTCACCAATCTTAAAGGTCTTCTATTGTTATCTTTTTCAAGGGTTTGACCATCTCTTCTCACCAATCTTAAGCTCTTCTATTGTTATCTTTTCCAAGGGTTTGACCATCCCATCTCACCAATCTTAAAGGTCTTCTATTGTTATCTTTTTCAAGGGTTTGACCATCCCTTCTCACCAATCTTAAGGTCTTCTATTGTTATCTTTTTCAAGGGTTTGACCATCCCATCTCACCAATTTTAAGCTCTTCTATTGTTATCTTTTCCAAGGGTTTGACCATCCCATCTCACCAATCTTAAGGTCTTGTATTGTTATCCTTTCCAAGGGTTTGACCATCCCATCTCACCAATCTTAAGGTCTTGTATTGTTATCTTTTCCAATGGTTTGACCATCCCATCTCACCAATCTTAAGCTCTTCTATTGTTATCTTTTCCAAGGGTTTGACCAATCTCCTAAGTTAAATACTCTGTCTAGCGCTGTTATTTGTATCTTTATTCAAGGCGTGTACTATTGATGCTATATATAAAAAGTTTCTTGACCAGAACAGTTTTAACAAATTATTTGTGGTAATACTTACAAATGACCTATTTATCACGGTCCTCATTATCATAACTTAAAGCATAATGATAAATTTACATCTATATTCTGGCTTTTGTTTTATTGTTTTGTTAATGTAACTTTATAAAAGCTAAACCATAACATGGAATAAACACAACAATAGTATGTTGATTAATTCTTACTAATAGATAACGAACACATAACCACCAAACAATTTAAAGTTTATTAGGCTGTATTTTTGTGCCTGCAGTTAATGTTAATTTATAAAATGTTTATAAAAAACAAAATGGCATTATCTGCTGTATATGTATTATTCACTCATGCGAATAGTGATGAATGTTTACAGTGCCTATTATGTGTCGATTTTATGTTTGATATTTGGTTTACAACGCAACGCTTATTTTCGTTTGTGTATATTCAATGGCACAAACTTGATTGATTGCCCTGGAAAGTTGAAATGATTAAAACACACTGAAGAAACTTCTGTAATTTTTTCTTTCTGTTTTTATTAACTCCTTAAACACTTAAATTCAATTAATTCAATAATTCACAACAGGGCATTACTTTGACATATATTCATGTAAGTTCACTGAAGTAATACACCCACAAAATAATAACAGTTATACTGAATCAGCTAAACAACTAAACTTGTGTATGTTCTTAATTGAAATTGTACTTTCACTATAATTTGACTTATCTAACGTACTTCTCAAAGTCAAGGACTCCTAACAACTTATGAACCCGAAACAACTCAAGGACCCAGACTAACCACTGGCGGAATCGGGGTGGGGGGCTGTAGGTGCGATATTATTATATTATATATTAAATTTATATTTCGGTTTTTGAGACGCCAGTTCTTGAATTCTGAGCATCGATTTGATTTTTTTTTATCCTATCGCAATCGTAGACATAGAATGAATATATTGGCATTGCGGACAAAATGAGACTGAACAATGGGGTTGAAGGCATACTCTAACACGTACAAGGCTTACCTTAACACGTTCAAAGCGTACCCTAACACGTAAAAGGCTTACCTTAACAAGAACAAAGCGTACCCTAACACGTAAAAGGCTTACCTTAACACGTACAAAGCGTACCCTAACACGTAAAAGGCTTACCTTAACACGTACAAAGCATACCCTAACACGTAAAAGGCTTACCTTAACACGTACAAAGCTTACCCTAACACGTACAAGGCTTACCTTAACACTTACAAAGCGTACCCTAACACGTAAAAGACTTACCTTAACACTTACGAAGCGTACCCTGACACGTAAAAGGCTTACCTTAACACTTACAAAGCGTACCCTAACACGTACAAGGCTTACCTTAACACTTACAAAGCGTACCCAAACACGTACAAGGCTTACCTTAACACTTACAAAGCGTACCCTAACACGTACAAGGCTTACCTTAACACTTACAAAGCGTACCCTAACACGTACAAGGCTTACCTTAACACTTACAAAGCGTACCCTAACACGTAAAAGGCTTACCTTAACACTTACAAAGCGTTCCCTAACAAGTACAAGGCTTACCTTAACACTTACAAAGCGTACCCTAACACGTAAAAGGATTACCTTAACACGTACAAAGCGTACCCTAACACGTACAAGGCTTACCTTAACACGTACAAAGCGTACCCTAACACGTAAAAGACTTACCTTAACACTTACAAAGCGCACCCTAACACGTAAAAGGCTTACCTTAACACGTACAAAGCGTACCCTAACACGTACAAGGCTTACCTTAACACTTACAAAGCGCACCCTAACACGTAAAAGGCTTACATTAACACGTACAAAACATACCCTAACACGTACAAGGCTTAGCTTAACACTTACAAAGCGTTCCCTAACAAGTACAAGGCTTACCTTAACACGTACAAAGCGTACCCTAACACGTACAAAGCGTACCCTAACACGTAAAAGGCTTACCTTAACACGTACAAAGCGTACCCTAACACGTAAAAGGCTTACCTTAACACTTACAAAGCGTACCCTAACACGTAAAAGGCTTACCTTAACACGTACAAAGCGTACCCTAACACGTAAAAGGCTTACCTTAACACTTACAAAGCGTACCCTAACACGTAAAAGGCTTACCTTGACACATTCAAGTTGTACCTCTATGTTACTGCGAAAAGGTTCGATGGTTCTCCACTTTCTTAAACAAGAGCACCCAAGCCTTCGTCTAACTTTGTTATGAATTTTTACGTGGATCCATACTTGGTTTCTCTCTTTACAGTGTGAAAGATTATTTTAAGATTAGGTCTACTACAATCAGCTTTTGGTGTAAAAATATCAACGACTGAAGATTTCCAAATTACTATCAATAATTGTTGTTGTGCTGGCCATATGACACCCTCGTTAACCGTGGGCCACAGAAACAGATGACCATTACATCATCTGCCCTATAGATCGCAAGGGAAACAAGACCCGATGTAATTACGCAACCTAGTGCTTAATCAATCGTTGTGATATTAAGGATATTAAACTGCTTTGTGATTCACAATGTCCGCAATTAACTAATAATGACAGAAAATGATCAGTTTTTATAATAGTAATTGTAATTAGCATTTAGATGTTTAAAGAAAAACAACAGGCACATACAAAATCTGCACATGACCGTATCTTGCCGTCTTTGCCCAATTATCCGTGGGCATTTCTCGCATAGACCGATTAAGATATAGTTAATGTTGCCACTGTGTAGAACTTAAAAAGCCCTTTCTTTTTTAGCACAAAATATTTTCAACATGGAAGAAGTATGCAACTCTATGAATATTAATGCGTATTTTAAAAACAATGGGCATGTAAGATCAAAGGCCAAGTATTGAGATAGCGTAGGCCTATAAGGTGTTAGCTCAATACATTTTTGTATTACAAAACTTTTATCCACTGCGTCTTTTGTCTGTACAGTAAGAAGTGTGTACACGTTATTTCGTCCACACTCATTCCCGAATCAAGATAAAACTTTTGCACCATTATTCATAGGCGTAGACAAGACATGAATCAATACAATATTAACCTAA
This sequence comes from Biomphalaria sudanica, assembly GCA_036873155.1. Taxonomy (NCBI): domain Eukaryota; kingdom Metazoa; phylum Mollusca; class Gastropoda; family Planorbidae; genus Biomphalaria; species Biomphalaria sudanica. Next base: position 63,308 of record JAZGLO010002016.1, read on the forward strand.
TAAGTCAAATAATTACTCTTTATTATATATTTTTTGTCTTATACCCTCAAGTGAAATTAATCAATCAGTTTCCATAGATATGGTTAAATATGTCGACTTGTCGCCACCTTCAATAATTCTACCTTTCTTAGTGTTTCTTCCACACCCGTTCTTATGGTCAAGTTGAATTATTATTAATTGTACCTATCAAAACATGAATTAATAAAATAAAAATTTTCAATTAATTATTGGTAATTATTTTCTTTGATATCAAAAAAAGGAAATAGATTCTACATTATTTACAGATACAGTTCTTTCCCTTAGCCAGGAAAACCAGTGACTTGTCAGAGTTTGGGTCATTGGTTAAAATGCATGACTCGTAGGACGTAATCATCTTCTTTTTTTTGAAGTAACGTCTGTATTATATAAGATAAGATAAGCTTTATCTTTTAAAGGACATCTTGTAATTTGCTTGCTTAGTAGGCGACACTGTCGTTCTTGACATAGTCTAGCTTATCCTGAAAATGCCTAATAGATAAGAAACAATAAAATTCGAGTGGATTCAACTAAATCTAGGTTACTTGACTAGTTTGAGGTCTTGTAAGCCTTGACGGTTTGACCTATTCTATTGTATGTCATTGGAGGGGGACGAGTTAAGTCAGGCTGGGGCAACGTGTGGAGGAAGAGGACAGAGTAAACTTACCCACCTGTTGTTTTGTTAAGTGTGGAGGAAGAGGACAGAGTAAACTTAACCCACCTGTTGTTTTGTTAAGTGTGGAAGAAGAGGACAGAGTAAACTTTACCCACCTGTTGTTTTGTTAAGTGTGGAGGAAGAGGACAGCGTAAACTTTACCCACCTGTTGTTTTGTTAAGTGTGGAGGAAGAGGACAGAGTAAACTTTACCCACCTGTTGTTTTGTTAAGTTTGGAGGAAGAGGAAAGAGTAAACTTTACCCACCTGTTGTTTTGTTAAGTGTGGAGGGGGGGGATAATTTAGAATTAGGGAATTAGAATTCAGAGACTAAAGCAATGCCTGAGAACGTGGGACAATGCAAGGTGGTTTCTAAGCCTAGACCAATCGTTACAACAGGCCTGAAGACTAGCCTGTGACGTCGAGACAAGGTCTTTGTTCTGTGCTGCCCACAGGTTGTGTTCATACCTAATAATGACTTGGCTAAACCGACATGGTCAAGCGTGGTGGAAAAACAATGACGTAATCTACTGGACATGCAGTTGATAAAGAACACGAAACAACACTCAGACTCAACGAAGGGCAGAATGGTTGAAATAGAATTATGCACAAAAAAACATTGTCTCCTCTTTTCATATATATTCTCTCTCTCCTAACTGACGATACCAGCGTTGATTCCACCAGAATGTGGCAAATAATTACGGAGAGAAAGAGTTAAGCCTACCATCGTTCACTTTTGTGAATGACATAAAACTATTTACTTTGTTACTAATTCACGGAAATCATTTAATTATAAAAGTATTTCTACTAAGTCTCTAGTAAATAATTAAATGTATCTACACTCTGTTTTACAGAGAAAATATTGTTTGTAGTGTCATATAAAGATCTGGATCACTCTATTCTTGTTTCTAAATATCTATAGACTATTCTCTTTCCTTCTAATTGTCATTAGAGTTGAATCAACTTGAATCTATAGACTCTTAACTCTAGCCCTATGGAAAATTTCTTTTTTCTGCCTGTTTGAACAAAAGTCTGTCTGGAAAGATTCACTTTTACCGATGGGTCACATCCCGAGTCACTAGAATTTGAATCGAGGCCCATGGCCCAGCACATCGGGTAAACTCCCAATATACCACAGTTCTGCAGGTGTCCACCATAATAACGGTCCTTTGCGGGTAGTGACATTTTTTGTTGCGGCTTTCTGCCATCCACATAAAATATGAAAAAAAAATAATTTGTGTACGAAAAATTGTGCCCCTATTTTTTGTTTTAAACACCACTAGTTGATTACCTTTTGTGATAGTCCCGAACCAGGGGCGGACTGGCTATATGTGCCGGTGCCTCAATGGGCCGGAGAGACTGCCGAGAGGTTCACTTGAAATGTTCATACGTACCGTAGACGTGATTGGTCTCGCTTTACATCTTATAAAATATAGTTACAGGTTTTACTGTGTGATATTAGGCACATCGTATCCTCTGATTTAATATTTTATTTGTCTTACATGTTTTTGGTCATAACTTCAAAAGAGGACGGCGGGCGGGGGGGGGGGGGGGCGACCAGCAGACGACTTCGTACTGACTCGACACTTCAGAATGCTTAATACTCGGATAGAAGACCAGCAAGTGTTAGACTTTTACTCTTTTAGCTATTCTAAAATAATGTAATAACTAATTAAGATGGCGATCGTATGTTTATTGTAGTTTTCTTTTTTTTTAATAAATTGAGATTTCCTGTAGTCTCTGTGTCTATATTTAGAATATAGAAATGTCGTACAACACGTGATCAAACCCACGAGTGACTCCTCTCGTTCAGTTTTATGTATGTCATAATTCATAAGCATTTAAGTTGTGGGCCGAATTGTATGGTAATGCCGGGCCGATTTAGCCGCCCAGTTTGCCTCTGTCGTCAACTTTATCCAATAATGGAAAGGGGTGGGGGGAAAAAAGACATAATGAGTTAATAAAAGCTTTGTAAAAACAACGTGTTTATTTCATGCCCATATATTAATGAGTTTTTATTATTCAATCATTTAAAGTTAATTGGAGGTTTTTTTTAATAAGTTTTTTTTTTTGTCACAAAGGCTTATAATATTGAAAGACAACTAAAATTGAAATAACTTCTCACATTATAGATTCTTATCTTATATAATAAAATAAAGACTTTACGTCACAAAAGAGGGGGTGTGGCGGTTGTGTGGCTTAGCACTTGAATTCCAAACCTGGGTTCCTGAGTTCGAATCTCAGTGAAAACTAGGATTTTGAATTTTGGGATTTTTCAGGGCGCCCCAGAGTCCACCCAACTCTAATGGGTACATTAATTTAGTTGCTGAAAGTTGTAATAATATTCACACTTACAAATGTTTCAATTAAATCATTCCTTTCTACTTTCGGTCGTCTGTTAATTAAGGGCTCTGACCTAAATGATCAAGGTTGGAGTCTTGGCTGAGCCAACTTATGTTGTGAGGTGAACACTTTTAGAGGGCGCAGCGGTAAGCCCCTGACCCCCTCCCCTTATGGCTACTGATGTATAAGCGACAGGCCTTCATTCATAACTCTACGTTGCACAATCTATTACCTCAATTATTTTCAAGTCAGTGATTGTGTGTGTTTTTTTTTCTTGTTTCATGGCTACAGGTAAATACCATTTTTGTTTTAATTATTTTAAATCATTTAGAAACTATAGTTTTACTAATATAGTCAATAATAGAGACACGTGTCTGTTCATTGGAATAGAACTATTGGATTGGTTGATGTTAACAAAGATATATTTATTTTTTAAAAATGCATGTAGATAAATAAAACCATATATGTATCTTACAATACTTTCTACAAAAAATATTGATTTTCACCATAGTCTAATCTGTACATAAGAGAATAACACAATTAGATTTTATTCCAAAGAAGAAATATTGATAGTAATAAATTTAATTTAGTAATGTCAGAAATACTGTAAGAGTGTTGTTAGAAGGAAATTGTGAAACCTATGTGAATATTAATTTATCTATCCTCTTAAATAAGTTGCCTAAAGCCAAACACAAAATGATACAAAATTTCAATTTAATAATTGTATCAGAATACAGAAACTTAGTATGGAACAGTAGACTTAAAGCTATGTTTCAAAATGTCAATTTTAACCCTAATGATTTAGACACAATATATAGAAATATAGTTGATTTTAAAATTAAACACTATAAAGGCTAACCCCAAATGTATTTTTACTATGATCCATTGTATGTACATATGTTATATATATATATATATATTTTATTTTTTTTAATTTTTTTTTTTTATTTTTTTTTTTATATATTTTTTTTTTTTTTTTTTTTTTTTTTCCTCTATTTTCTGTACATGTACTGGAAGGTTACATTTGTAATCTAAATTATCAATTTACAAAGTCTGTTTAAACAATGATGAAAACAAGTTTGAATGTATGGGTGTGTGTGTTTTATATTTAAAATATGCATGTGTATGTATCTAATACACCAATTTTTCGCTTTAAAAATTATAACTTCTAAACATTACCTGTAAACTATTTATTTATTTTCTTTCAACAAGAGAGACAATTAGGACTGGAAGATGCAAGGGGAAACTTCTTTTGATTACATCCCTTTGACCAGATCAACAAAATTTCAAGACAACCCAAACGGGACCGGATTTCATGAAAATGAACCAAATGGACTACTAAATTGTTTCAAAAACAAAGCAGAAACGGAAAAGGAGGGGAAAAAAAAGGAAGAACACTATTACAATAAATAATAATAATTAAAAAAAAATATATATAATCTAAAAATAAGTTATACTCCAAAATAAAATAACTTTTAAGCTCTTCATGCACATACTTACTTTAAGCTCTGTACTTTTATAGAAACCAAATTACTTCATTATATGTACATTTTTGTAACTCTAGCAGACCCCAAAGAATCCTAGAGATATAGGATGAGGGTCCTTTGTCTTAGGTTCTTAAGGGAAAAATTGTTGCAAAAATAATATAAATAAAAATGAATTTTAAGAAGAAATTATTTTTGGCAAAACTCATTTGAAGGAACATTTTCAAAAATTTCTTGTGAATGTCTGTCTTCCAGACCCTTGGTGTAGTCAACTTCTGGACATTTACTGTCACCATTCTCTGGACCTTTGCTGCCACCTTTTTCTGGACCATTGCTGAATCATTCTATTGGACTTCTGCTGTCATCATTTTCTGGACCCCTTGCTGTCACCATTTTATGGATCTTCGCTGCAGCCTACTCCGCGATCATACTGAAAATCCTGGAATATGACTTTGATAAGATGTTTTCAATGAAATTTTCCTTGTATCATTTTTAATTTAGAACAATGTTTTGTGTGTCTTCTTTTGAATTAAAAAAAAAAAAAAAAAAAGCCCAATAAAGAGGCCAAGAGCCCAAAAAAAGAGGCAACGCCCAAAAAAGAGGCAAAGCCCAAGGATTCCTAGGATGTACTAAGCTCGACAACTGAAGTCAAAAGCTAAAAAGCTGAGGTATCCTAAAAAAAAAAAAAAAAAAAATATGTCAAAGAAGAAATATTGATAGTAATTAAATTTCATCAAAAATGTGTACACAATTCTTCCTTGTCCATTTACAAAGCTTATATCAACTCTCTCTCTCTGGTAAAAAGTTCGAGCATCTTTTTTTTCCCCAAATTTAAGGATTCATAATCGGATCCAGTGGAAACTTAGGATTATTATTTATTGTACCTGACAAAACAATTGTAAAAAATTATCCAATAAGTTAATTTATTTTAGGTAATCAATTATTGTTTGATATCAAAAAAAGGTAAATATATAATATTTAATGAGAGATTTGCAGATTATGGATATATATATGAATTTATTCCCATCATTACTTTTTTTTCTGCTCACTTACCATTCTCGGATCAAGATGAAACTTTCAATATTTTTTTTTTCCTTGTTTTCTTTCTCTTTTTTTTTTTTTTTTCTTTTACGAAGGAACTCACTTTATTTTATTTTTTTACGATTTGGATTTATGTAATATATTTTTTTCAATCACTTTAACGTTGTGGTCGAATTTCGCATATAAGCTCATGCTCGATGACAACACATAATTCAGTAAAACAAAATTAACCAATCACTTAGTTAATTTTTTAAAAATAAAAAATGTACTTGGTTAAGGGTAAGATAAGCCTAATGTTAAGAGTACAGCCATTGAAATTAAAAGATAACTAAAGCAAAGTAAAATAATTAAATGGTAATGTAAAGATGATATCAAAGACTACAATTAGTCAATTCTATGATAATTAACATGGTCTTAATCACCATTTTCATAACTAATTTTTCTTCTACAAAAAGACTTTTAAATAGTTGTTTTATGTTGATGACAGTTGGGACGGACTGTAAACAATACAAACACTTTAGCCACTTTGCTTCCGAAAGAGTTAGAGGAAAAATACATAGACCCTGTACTTTAAATGCATTAGTGGTATAAAATTATTGTACAAAGTAAGAACATACAAGGTAACAAGAAACAATATTTTAAAAATATTTTTAAAAAAAAAAGCATATGTGAACTATACATGTGTCAATTAGTTTGTATAAATCTTATAACTAAATTAGTAATAGATCTAGCATCTAGAGTAACAATAAAAAAGCATTTATAAAAGTAAAGACAAGGTTACCGACCCGAATTCGAACTTATGGTTAGGAATATGCCACCATTTGGGAGCCCGGGGTGGGGGTTTGACCTCTTTGGGGGCCCCTGCATTTTGAGTAATATTTAATGTGAAAAAAAAATGTGAACACTCAAGTGGGGGCCCGGGAGGATATTCTTCTCAAGCCTGCATGGCTCAGACTTCTCAAGCCTGCATGGCTCAGACTTCTCAAGCCTGCATGGCTCAGACTTCTCAAGCCTGCATGGCTCAGACTTCTCAAGCCTGCATGGCTCAGACTTCTTCTCAAGTCTGCATGGCTCAGACTTCTCAAGACTGCATTGCTCAGACTTCTCAAGCCTGCATGGCTCAGACTTCTTCTCAAGACTGCATGGCTCAGACTTCTCCAGCCGACGCGGCAATCACTCTACTAGTCAAGAGTTTATGTACATGGAAGATGTTGTTGTTTTTTTGGTTTCTATTTCATGTTTGTGTTTACTAAGCATAATTGACGACCCTTCGGCTGAGATCAAAGTGAAGCTGTTGACCAGCTTGGTGCTTCCCCTTTGTTCCCCCACTATCACGGTGGACTAGAACGCTTCACCCGCAACATTGCCATTTTCACCGCCATGCCTTATTCACAGCCTAATCTGAATTATCATCTCCCCCCCCCCCAAAAAAAAAAAAAACGTGATCATTATGCCTCTCCCACTTTTCACTCAATGACCGGCCTGAGCCTGTTTCGTCCCCCCCCCCCCGATTTAAACAAAACGGTTTTTTAGGTTTTATAGAGCCCAAGTCTATACGTCGAATGTTGTTATAATCTAGACCTATAGACTTTTAGACCTAGTTCAGCTTTGTTGGACTTTTTTTTATATTTACAAAAGAAACGATTCTATCATTCAGAAAAAAAAAATTACTCTGCCTACAATTTTTTTTTCGCATTGAAAATAAATTTAGTTTAACCGTTAGGCTCACTGTATGGCTTTTTTTTTATGTAAGCCCCAATTCCCTACCTTCAAGCACCTCTCAACTGAGTTTTTTTAAGGATTTTAAAATATATAGTAAAAAGACATTTTAAAATATAGCATTCAATTTCGTTTTTTGTTTTTTTGAACATGCACGATTTCATATGACAATGTCCTAAAGTAGATTTGGCGAGTCAATATCTATTCTAAAACGTTATGTTCTTTAAGATGAAAATACATCACTTCAGTTGGCGAGTATCAACCGCGGGTCTTTGTTGTGCCACCCGCTGGTCTTTGCTGTGCTCCGAGATGACACATTGTACGTTCAATGTAGACCTAGTAACCTGGGGTTGATGGTGTATGAGCAGTGAGGGGGTTGGGATGGAGCACTTTCAAGCTATGTCTTTGGGTAAGGGGAGGAGAGAACGGCATAATGACCACGTGGTGTGAGTGCAGAGGTCATTCTTTTTTTTTTTTTTTTTAGAAAACCTCAGCATTTGCGCTTTTCATTTTTAGGTTTTTCATCATAAAAATTCTTGGGCCACAGGCCTCTATTCTTGCCTCTTTTTTGGGGGGGTATTTCATTCACCTCTTTTCTGGGCTTTAGCCTCTTTTTTGGGCCTCCTTTTTTTTAATAAAATTTTATTCAAAAGAAAAGACAATATATTATTTTATATCAATAATAATACAAAGAATATTGAATAAAAACACAATTTTGTGAAGGAATAGTTTCAAAAGCACAATTCATGATTTCCATCATGGACATTGAGTAGACTGTAGCGATCGACTAGAATATAAATACAGCAAGAGCCAGATGCTAAAGTCAATTTACTTACATGTTGAAAGTTTTTACTCGGCAAGACTACGTTTTTTTTTTAACTAATGAAAATATAGATGAATGTATCTAGAAAAGGATTAAACACCAAATGATATGCCACCGACATATATTCCAATACTTTTGGCATGTTTGTGGATTACAACTGCAGCAAGCGTTCTTAGGAAAGAACAAGGTTAATTATAAACCCTCCCTTTCTTCTTGACTCCTTTTGATTGTCTCCCTTGAGACCGGGGACACTATTCCCTTATAGCCAAGGTGACAATCATGTCAGTTAGAGTCAGAATTTGGGGAGTTCTGCTTCCGACAATTTCTCTTGATTGACTTTAAGTCACAAGGGTCTGTTAGAGTCTTACTCATAATATTTTTTTTTCTTTTGATAGGTAGCAATATCATAGTTTCATTACAAATAATTGTAGGGATTGAGTAACAAAAAGTAGCTATGGAAGGTAAATGAAACATTAGAAATACTCCTTCTCAGTTTGATCTCAAAATGGGATTCGGCTTTTGGATTTTAAGTATGTACAAATGTTTGTTTCAATTTTGGTCATTACTACCCAAATAATTGTTTAGCAATTTCTATTTTTAAGATCACATTGCTATCAAATTTAGTTCTGAAACAACAAGAAGCTAGGGACGAGATACAAGAAACTTTTTCTTACAAAACATAATTATAAAAACAATAAAATTTGGGGATAATATGGCAATAATTGTCAATACGTTAACGGATTTGGTAGTACTGAGCAGGACGCACCGCCCTGCAGTTCCAACTACACAAGGATGACAGGCATGGAGATATCCTCAAGTAGTTTTTCGGTCTATTTCTGATCTTTAATGTTGAGAATATCATTGGCGTTCATTGTTTGTGAGGCAATTGGTGGATCGAAACTCTTTCGTTAATTTGTCTATTGTAATCTTCCCTGGGACGGAGCGCTAGCGTTGTCTGAGTTCCTCCTTCATTTTTTTAAAGTTTGAAGTAGTGTGAGTTCCTTCGAATAACATTTCTTGTCGGTGTTGTAAGACTCCCGACTTCTTGTAGAGAAGGACCGTAAGCACCTGTGGGTTTGTGCACCAGCGGTTGGGCACTCCTCTAAGTGACTTAGTTGTTCATAGTGTTTCAATTATAAATAAGCACATCTTCTTTTTTGAAGTAACGTCTGTATTATATAAGATAAGATAAGATAAGATAAGTAACTGGGTTTCCCCTTTATTTCTTGTCTTTTCTTTTCTCTTCCTTTTTAAAAACGAGAAAACATAATTTGTATTTACTTTACTTTAGTATCAACTAAAAATAAATGATTACAAGTCTATACTTTCTCAATTAAGCATAATTAATTCTTTAATTGAAAGGAAATATTTATGCGACCCTCACTCGACATGAGTCTTGTGGCATTTTACGTTTCGAGAGATAATCTTTTCCCTTTGCAACTCCTTGTGTGACTAAAGAGGCCAATCCTTGATGCACAGCTGCGGTCACAGGTTGGGCCTTTGCAATCACCAGGCTCCATTGCATTTCCACCCTTCTTTCTGCTTCTGTTGTGTATGGAATCTGCAATACGTGACCCTTCCTTTATGCTCTCTCTCCATGTGGATCTATCCAGTGCCACATCTTCCCAGCTTCCAGTATCGATTTTGAAGAGCTTCATGTCGCGTTTGCATACATCCGTATAACGTAAAAGTGGGCGACCAGCGGTTCTCCAGCCTTCTATTAGACATGAGTAATACAGTAAATACGTGTTTTCTCTTTTTTTTTAATCACACTTTTCTTTTTTACCCCCCCCCCTCCTCCCTTTTTTTCTTCTACATCTATCCATCCATTCCCGTGACACTATGGCCTATTAAGAAATATGACCTACTGCAACACATCTTTACGGGGTTTTTTTGTCTTAACTTTTAACTGTTGTACACCTGCCTTAACAACAAGCCGTCGTATTCTTGGTTCCGGTTGCACAACAGAAACATGTCCATTACCGGCAATAGGTTTTCCGTTGAGATTTGCTTGCTTTTTCATGTGCTTTGGCTTTCGTAACTTTATATATATATATATATATAATATATATATATATATATATATATATATATATATATATATATATATATATATATATATATACACACACACATATATATAACTGGGTTGTTAGCCCTGCGCGCTACAATCTGTGTGTGTGTCGGTAGGGCTCTCAGTTCTGTGGAAAGCTGCCTTTATGTTCGTGTAAGGTGCCCTAGCCATTGTGGATCCTCCCACTTCCTGAAAGGTAGAAGGTTTGATTTAGGTCCACCCGGATACTTTTTTTTTCGGGTACCCACCATATCTAGAGGCATTCTTCTGTCCGCAATTTGGGGGAGGCGCTCTTTGGGAGAGTAAAAGCAGCACTCCAGAGTTCGGTTGACCTAGTTTTAATTTAAATAAAAATTTAAGCATCCTTTTTATGTCTCAAAATCATCTTTACATGTTTTGTTGTAGCATATGGTGGTCTAGGTATCAACCGCTTGTTTTTAAACTACATTGTCTCGAGTTTAAATTCTGTTCTTCTTCCTTTTTATAGTTTATCCTAGTGGGAACGTCGTAAAAGTGTTTGATCCCTACGATCATCTCTTTTGATTAACCGTTACATTTAATATTTTCGCGTTAATGAAATGGGAGAGTCAATGAAATGAAAAGTCGACTATGAATGTAGAAACTACCAGTAAAAATACATAGATCTTTACCTGTTTATAGAGCATAATAATAAGCCAATATTTTTTTATTGGTAAAGAGAAGTTTGTAGCTGTTTTTAAAGAAGGTAACTTTAAACAGTATACTTACTAACTTACTAAGTTCCTCCCGCGCCGTTCGGCGCATTGGGCGGCAAGCTGTCTCCATAAAGATCTGTCACTGGCAATGTCTGAAGCCTCCTTCCACCTGGTGTCCACTGTTCTGAGGTCCTCCATAAAGGTGTGTCGCCAAGTAATACGAGAACGTTCCTGTTTGCGCTTCCTTAAACACTATAATGAAATCAAAAAGATAAATATTGTGCCATTTTTTACTTTGAGCCATCAAAAAAAAATTGATAGGAAACGCCTAGAGTTTAGAGGATTGACGAGAATATTTATAAAGAAAGACAAGACATTGAGTCGTCGGTAAGGGCATGGTATAGAGTTGGTCACATTTTAAGTAGCGAAATGAAGCCTTTTTTGACAAGCGTGGAATTCTTTAGAGTGGTTTCTATCAGTGATGGAAGAAATGTGTGTGAAATGCAGTTGAAGCAGCCACTCTCTTTTAGTAGCACAAATTAGAAATCTCAATAAAAAACTAAAAGATAGAGTAACAGACCTGGAAATGTGTATCATTAGCGTCATACAAATGTGATAGCGTTCAATTCTTGCTACTTGTTAGCAGTGCGAAATTTAATGATTAAATCACAGAAAAGATATCTGTTATGAGGAACATGCATTGGGACCACCACTGGCAAAGACCTGTTCAAAGAAGTTTGAGACATCATGAAGGAGGAGCATTCTTTCCTTTGGGAGAAATTAATGGAAGTAATTACCGATACCACCAGAAGTATGGATGAATGACATAGCGAACTGGAAGCCAGAATTATTAGAGAAATTATCGGAAACAGTTGAACTATAGAATTTAATTCTGATCCTAATACTAACTTTTTTTAAAGGGATATTCGAATTTACGGTTGAAAAATGTGTGCGCGTGTTTGTGCTGGGGGGGGGGGTGTGTTAATCAGTGTTACCACAGCCTCCTGATTTTTATGTAAAATCTGAAATCGCAAAATATATGAATAAGCGATAATATGAAAACCTACTTATTAATTGTTGTTTTAAATTTGTCCAACTTATATGTATAATAAATAGCTTTTTCTCTTAAAAAAGTAAAACTTATATTGGGTAAATGTAGTACGAAGGACGAAGGGTAGTGGTTTAAATCAGGGGTTCTCAACCTTTTAAGCTCAGCGACCCCTTCTTACGATTTCCCACTCTGCCGCGACCCCCCCCCCCCCCACACACACACACATTGTCATAGAAGAATAGACAAAAAAACAATCCAAATTATGATGGACATAGGTGACCCCTGGCAAATCCTCAATTGACCCCAAGGGAGTCGCGACCCACAGGTTGAGAACCTCTGGTTTAAATGGAATTGTATGGCCTACAAAAATGTTATTTATTATATATCATTCATTGGCCTCCTTCAGTCGTAGAACGACTATGGTTCATCCCGAACTGTTTTCAGTGAAGTCCTATATATCATGTATATTTCTCCACCTCTTGAATGACATTGAACTAATTACTTAGTTAAAAATATACGAACAATTCTTCAATTTAAATACTGTTTTCACTAGATCGGAGGCACGGTCGCTGAACGGTATAGAGCTTGGCTTCCGAACCTAAGGGACCTGAGTTCGAATCATGGTGAAAAATATTTTATTATTGCGTGGTCTTTTATGGCTTATTAGATCTATTCTAGTATATACATATCTATTGACTATCATTTAACTTACTTCTAAATAATGTAAAGCTACTTCAAATTGAACATTATATCTCTAGTTTGGTATTTAAATAAAACTGACCTATATAAATTCTTTCGATGAAGTTCAAGCCTAGATCCACCTTTTTTTTGTTCCTAAAATTAGCTCAGATGTGTCAGCATAATGGAAAGCATAAACACTTCTTTTTTTTTTGGGTGGGGGGGGGGGGTTTCAGTGTTTGTCATGGTCAACTACTTAAAGTTTTAGTATCATATTTACTTTGACTTCATCACCAATTGTGACTTTTTTTTTTAAACACAAGATATTCAATATTCTCATTTGCTTTTGAAGCCAATGTGCCACGTTGTTTTTTTAAACAAAGTTTTACAAGTTGTGCTGTACGCCTATTATCCGTTTCAAAACTCGATAATCTGGTCAAAAGACAAGATGGTGGAGCCTGATGATCATATTTCACGAAAGACTCTAACGATTTTGTTTTCTAAAAAATTGACAATTGATGTATACATCTTTAGAAAAAGAATAACCTGTGAAAACTCTAGTTTAACTGTTATTAATGTCTTGAGATACTTTCATCTAAAACTAAATTTGGTCTACACAAAAGTTATCGTAAGCGATTTGGGTTTATTTTTTCTCGCAAGTAGGCCCTGTTCATTAAAAAGTTTAATTAATACATAGACATTCAAGAATATTTTTCATACCGTCTTGTAAGTTTTGAAGCTTAAAAAAAAAAAGTTCCCCCTTCAGACCTTGTGGTCTTTAGGGCAGATGATGTAAAGGTCATCTGTTTCGTGGCATATGGTTAACAAGAGTGTCTTGTGGTCCGCACAACGACCAATTTTCTTTACTTTTCACAACTAATGTCAGGTACCCTTTAGAGCTGGGTGGAGCTCAAGGATCCCGAAATTAAAAATCTTAGTCTTCACCGGGATTCGAACCCCGGACCCCTGTCCAATCATGAGACCGAAAGCCAAGCGCATGGCCGCTCAGCTACCGCACTTTCTCTTGTAGCCTTTGGGGGGCATAAGTTCAGGGTCACATGTTTAATTTTTTAAAATGCTTAATGTCTGAATATGACCACCTCCGTTATTGTACATTGTCTTTTTTTTTTAAATAAGTTTCTTGTTTAGTAACGCAAGCACTATTATTTAATTCTTTGTTTTGTAGACTTTATTTTTTAGGATCTTAGTTTTTAAATCCAAATTATACAAGTGAATACAACGAGAAACATGCTAAATATAGAAACATAATTTTAAAAAGAGTTTCTACAAAGAAAATCAGCGCACAATCATTTCCATTGTATTCAGTATTGCAAGCCTTATCTCCCTTTTTATACAACAAAATTTAATTACTGATAATTAATCGTTAAGTTATTCTATGGGGCAGATAATGTAAAGGTATTCATTTTCCGTGACCCACAACCAACGAGGGTATCATGTGGCCAGCACAATGACCATCAGCCTTTAATTTTTTCCAGTTAATGTTAGGTAGGCCTACCCATTGGAGCTGAATAGACTCAGAAGCGCCCTAAGGATCCTGAAATGAAAAATGCGAGTCTTCACTAGGATTCGAGTCCGGAAATTCTAGGTTCGAAGCCAAGCTCTTTCCCGCTCAGCCACTGTGCATTACTGTCCCTCTGTTATACTTAATTTAATTTTTTTTAAAAGTTTTATTGTGGTTGTACTGTTGCATTTTTGACAATAAAAATTTAATTCTTCTTCTTCTTCTTCGTTCTCATTGTTATGTTGGAGTGTTCAGATGAGTAGACCAATACATGAGATGAAATGCGCAGTGGTTTCCAGATCAGGGAGCTCTCCAGATAGTTTCCTTTCAAGTGGGGTGATTTGGGGCCAATGTCTTATACGGGTCTCTTGGTATAGAGAGCAGTTTTGGAGGACGTGGTCTGTATTCTCCACATGGGCAGATTTCACTGGTTCCAATTTTGAGCTTCCGGTACATGTCTTGTCGCATTCTGTTGTGTCCGGTCCTGAGTCGAAAGATTAGACGTTGGTCTTGTCGGGATAGCTTATAGTAAGCGTCATCTTTCTTGTGATTTGGATGAGAGCTCGTCCATTTCTCATTTATTTTATTTACTATTAATTTCTTCAATTCAATTCAATTCTTCTGGATAGAGTGCAGAGTTTATTAGTATGTTAGTTCTCCCACTCTTGGCGAGTGTGTCAGCCTTCTCATTTCCTTCTAGTTCTATATGAGCTGGGATCCATTAAATTACATTTTTATTGCTGATGTTGTTGAGCTTTGTAAGTGCTGTTTTGAGGTTATTAATATATGAGGAATCAGAGTTTTGCAGGCTTTGGAGGGTTGTTTTTGCATCGGTTAGTAAGACAATCTGACTGTGTGGGGAATTTGGATGATTTGCTAGGATGGTAGCAGCTAGTGCTAGTGCTTCCCTTTCTGCTCTGTGACTGTCAGAGAGCTCTCCAGTTGCAATAGATTTTTCTAGTTTTCCTCCATCTGGCCATTCGATAAGTATTCCAGCTCCTCCATTTGTGGTGGCTTTATGGGTTGAGCCATCTGTGTAAACTCTGATCCACTGATTGGTAGGATAATTGGTATGTAGAAAACAGTTCACTATTTTCTTGAGCTCTGTTGGTCTGTAATCGGATTTTCTTTTAATGCTTTCAATATGGTCCCTTATAGTAGGAAGAGGGCTTTCGTCCCAGGGTGGAGATTCATTATAGTGTATCGAGGATTCCAGGGTAATTTTTTTAAGTTGGTGTTTCTTTTTTAGGTTTAGATATTCCTGTATGAAATTGGTCCTTTTGAGGCGTTTTTTTGGTGCCAGTTTTATGGATTTTTGTTCTGAGTGGGTGCCTCTCCATGGTTTCCAATTCAGTGAATTGGGAAAGGATTTTTATTTCTCTTCTTTCATCCAGAGAGATCAGGGCAGCGGTTTCCTCCATAGCTCTTATGGGTGTTGTTTTGATAGCTCCTGTCATTATCCTTAGACCAATATTTTGAACCTTGTCTATTTTTCTTTGGTTTGGTTTGGGCTGCTGAGCCCCATGCTGTGGCACCATATTCTAATACAGGTCTCACGTAACTGGTATAGGTCTTTTTCAGGATGTTGTGATTTGCTCCCCAATCTGAGCCAGCTAATTTTTTCAAGAGGGATAGTCTCTGGATGCCTTTACTCTGTGTTTTATCTATTTGGCTTTTCCAGGTTAGTCTCGGGTCATAGGTGACTCCAAGGTATGTAGGGCTGTCATTTTTTTCTAAAGCTTTCTTATCTAATGTTAATTTTATTTTTTATTGTTTTGTTGAAAGTGAGAATATGGTATATGTGGTCTTTTTTGTGTTGATGGACATGCCCCAGTCTTTGGACCAATTATTGAGTATATCGAGAGCATCTTGTAATCGAAATTTCGATGTTCCTACATATTCTTCTGTGCTAATTAAGGCAAGGTCATCTGCATACATGCTGCTTTTAACTTTTCTTGGTAGGTTTTGATTTAGATCGTTTATGAATATTAGGAAAAGTGTTGGGGATAGGACTCCTCCTTGGGGGACACCATTTTTTATACCCACTGTGTGGCTTCTTTGTCCTTGCATGCAAACTAAGGCTTTTTTATTATTTAGATATTCCTTTATCCAGTTGTACATTCTGTGGGATATGTGATGCTGGATTAGTTTGAGCAAGAGACCTTGTTCCCAGACTTTGTCAAATGCTTTTTCTAAGTCAACCCACACAATTGTTGTTGGTTTCTTTTCTTGAAAGCCATCTTCTATTTCTTGTGTGATAAAGGCGATTTGATCTTCTGTTGATCTGCCTTTTCTAAAGCCAGCCTGGGCTTCAGTGAGTAGGTTATTTGACTCAAGGATCCATGTCAGCCTTCTATTTATCATTCTTTCCATCAGTTTGCAGGAACAGCTAGTGAGGCTGATGGGGCGGTAGCTATCCAGCTTGTTTCTTGGTTTGCCGCGCTTTAGTATAGGGATCATAATGGCTTTTTTCCAGATGTTTGGAATTCTGCCAGATTTCCAGCTAGCATTGAATATTTGTAGCAGTTTTCATTTGGCTTGAGGACCCAAATGAAGAAGCATGTCATTAGATATTTTGTCTGGGCCCGGGGCTTGTTTTGGTTTGAGGACTTTTAGGGATTCATCAAGTTCCTTCATTTTAAGATTAGTGGTCATTCCCAAGGAGTAAGCTGGATAGTTTTCTTTGATTCTATCTTGGATTTCTGAGTTCACATCTTTATTTCTACTTTCACTGATTTGTATTTGTCCTACGCTTTGGAAAAAGTTAATGAATTCATTTGCTGCTTCTTGGCCTTTCAGGGGTTTGTTGTCCTTTTCTATTACTATAGGAGTTGTTCTGTTTTCTTCCTGGTTGAGACATTTGGCTATACGCCAGAGTTTGTGGCCGTCTCTATCTACGTTTAGCCGTTCTGTTTTTTTCATGCCAACTTTTTCTCATGGCGGAAAGGTAACTTTTCCCTGAAAACTGCGTTAGCTGCTTTTAGATTTATGTTATTTTCTGTACAAGGGTTATTTTCTACTGTGTTTCTGGCTTCAATAGTGGCATTGTGGAGTTGTTGAAGGTGATCAGACCAGTTGGGGATATAATCTTTTCTTGCTCCTCTAGGAATTGATTCCTTAGCTGCTAGGAGGATTGCTTTGGAGAAAGCTGAGTATGACTTATTAACCTGATTTGATTTGCAGTTTATTGAAGTTGTGTATAGGTCTGTGAGCTTTGAGAATAGGTGCCAGTTGGCTTTTTTGTAGTTCCATCTGGGGATGGTGGAGTTTTCTGATATTTTGAAGGAGCTATCCATACTGATCAATATGGGTCTGTGGTCACTGGTGGCTAGCTGGTCTGCAACTTCTCTGGTGCACTTTTTGGATAAGTTGTCAGTTGCAAAGGCTAGATCTGGAGTGGTTGATGTTAGCCAGGCTCTTGAGAAAAATGTTGGTTTATCCTCAGGTTTGTTAAGTAGGATAAGTCTGTTCTCTGCTTGCCATTCTTCAATTTCTTCTCCCCTGGCATTTAGGTCTGGGTATCCCCAGCTCTGAGAGTGACTATTCATATCTCCTAAGATAAGACAGTCTTCTTGGTCAGGTATTTGTATGTGATCAATCTCTATTTCCTTGTCTAAAGGGAAGTAGCAGTAAATAAATTAATATTTCCATCTGGAAGAATTAGCTTAGTTCCCATTATTTCTGATTCTGAGGAGTTGGCCATAGTTATGTCTGTGGTAGGGATGTCATTTTTAATGAGGATGAGGATTCCTCCTTTGGGTCTGATTTCTCTATCTTGTCTGATGCAGGTGTAGCCTCTAATGGAGAAACGAAGATTACTGTTCAAATGAGTTTCTTGGATGCAAGCTACATCTATTTCTTTCTCATGCAAAAATATTTTTAGAGCTTCTTTTTTCTTTTGGATCCCCTCTGCGTTCCATTTTTCTCCATCTATGTTGGAGAAAATTTAATTAAATCCCTAAATTTGGCCAAGATAAAATTTTGTATCATTGGAAAGCATTTATTTAAGCACTATCTTTACTAAGCAGGCTTCATTACAATATGATCATTTTGGTATATTTTAAACGAGGGCTGATTAAAAGTTTCGATTGGGGTTTGGGCTCAGTGTCTACAGTGGAATGAGTTTCTGGAGTTTATCCCGTGAGCCTGTTACCAATCCTTGAACCTGAAAAAAAAAAGGTGGTAAGGCAGGGCTAACTTTTATTAAAAACAAAGACATCAGAACAGTACACTTTTTTTTTTTACTTTTCTTAATAACCTATATTTTACATTTATATTTAACCAATTTATGTATAGTAAGTCGTTCGCCCCCCCCCCAGACTCTGTGTGTGTGTGGGGAGGGTGGGTTAAATATACCACCCACTCCTCATCCTTTCCCTACGTACCTAGTGCTATGAGGTGGACACTTTAGAGGGCGCTGTGGATAACCTTCTGAACTCCAAATGGCTACCGACATCTAAAAGACAGGCGTGGACACTTGCCCTTCTTGCATCACTAGACTTTGCGCAGTCTATTACCTCCCTTTTTGTTCTAGTCAGTGTGTGTGGTGTTTTTTATTTTCACGGCTGCGGGTAAATACGTTTTAAAGTTGTATTAATTTAATTAGGATCATTTAGAACCTAGTTTAAATTAATAGAGTGAATAGAGACACTTGTTTAGAGTCTATAGAATAGAACTATTGGATTGGTCTGTATGTCAACGCAGGTTTCTGGATATATTTTTTAATGAAAAAAAAGCATGTAGATAAATAAAACTATGTATTTCACAAGAGTTTTAATATTTAAAGTTGTTCCGGTCAGACTTTCCATAACTGAAAAATAGTATTAACTCTTTCTCTCCGTAATTATTTTTCCACTTTTCGACTAAATTCTTCATTTGGCTCATGACTATTTACCTATCCTATTATGATTAAGCTTCAATAACTTTGTTGTTTGTTATCAGGAAAATGTTTTTTTTGTATGTTTTGCATAGAGTTAAAGGGGAATAAATGCTCTTTTTATATCAGACAAAATAACGTTTCTAGAATGAAACATTTATTTAATGTCATGAGTTCAAATCAACGATGGTATCGTCTATTAGGAGAGAAAGAGTTCGGTGTCGTTAAATAAGTTAAGCCTACTTTAATATTCGCCGATTTCAACAACTATTCTATTTGGTTTCAGTCACCTTCTTTTATTTGTTCTGCCGAACGCTTATATCATGAGCTCTGTGCCTTTCTTTGCATAAGGTTGTTTTCATTTTCCAACTCGATATTTCAATTGCCATCAAATTTTCGATTTTTTCATTCATGGTTGACGACAACACACGAATAATTCAATCTCATAATTCAATTAGTTAATCGTAGCTAATTATATAAAAATAATTCCCTAAGTTAAGGCGAGATTAGCATTAAGCAGAGAATACTTAGACTTAGGTCCTCCCGCGCCGTTCGGCGCATTGGGCGGCAAGCTGTCTCCATAAAGATCTGTCACTGGCAATGTCTGAAGCCTCCTCCCACCTGGTGTCCACTGTTTTGAGGTCCTCCATGAAGGTGTGTCGCCAAGTAATACGAGGACGTCCCTGTTTGCGCTTTCCTTGTTTTGACTTCCATGTTATCACAACTCTTGGTGTGCGTAGAACATGTCCCGCAAACCTCATTCGACGCTCAGTCACAACCTCACCAAGTGTTCGACTCCCAGTTCGGCATAGGATTTCCTTGTTTGAGACCCGATCTGTGTAGCTGACTCCCAAAATCCGTCTCAGCCATCTCTGTTGAGCCACATTTAGTCTTTTCTCAATTTTGACAGATGACTTCCACGTCTCACGTCTCATGTAGCAGTTGGGATGACGATTGTGTTGAGAAGGTGTATTTTTGTCTCGAGTCCAATGGCTTGGCTAGTCCAAATAGGCTGCAGCCTTTGGAAAATGCTCCCTGCCTTTCCTATTCGGCACTCTACATCATGGTAAGCATCTCCATCATTTGTTATGATGCTGCCAAGGTACGTGAACTTGTCCAGCTCTTCAAGCTTTGAATCGCCAAGTCTGACGGGGACACCCTTTGCCTTATATCCCACTCGCATAATTTTAGTCTTATCCAAGTTTATGCGGAGGCCAATTTTAGGTGCCTCTCTGTCTAGGCTCTCCGTCATTTCTTGAATGCATTCATTTGTAGCCCCGAGTAGTGCAACATCATCAGCAAAGTCCAAGTCCGTCAATCAGAGCTGTTCATGCCATGGAATACCAAAGGCAGTCTGGTTCATTGCTCTCCTCATTATGTAGTCGATGGCTAGGAGGAAAAGGAAGGGAGATAAGATGCACCCCTGTCTCACACCTGTCTCGATTGTAAAAAACTCTGTTGTTCCCTCTTCTGTTTTAATGCAGCAACTAGATTGACTGTAAAGGTGTCGTAGGATCTGGACGAATTTTTCTGGGATACCGTATTCTCTAACTATTTTCCATAGTGATTCTCGGTGGATACTATCAAACGCTTTTTTGAAGTCCACGAAACTGATCGTTAGCCGTTGTTGGTACTCAAGACTTTGTTCTATGATATTTCGTAGAACGAAAATCTGCTCTGTACATGATCTGCCTCTTCGGAAACCTGCTTGTTCTTCTCTGAGCCTTTCATCTACAGACTGTTGAAGCCGTCTCAACAAAACAGTGCTGAAAACTTTGCCCGGGACAGAGAGGAGAGTAATGCCCCTCCAGTTGTTGCAGTCTGCCAAGTTGCCCTTTTTTTGGAAGCTTTACAATCACTCCCTTTTGCCAGTCCTCTGGGACTTTTGAAGTTCGCCAACAGAGATTTAAAAGATCTGTCATTCTGTTAACAATGCACTGTCCCCCATATTTTAGCATTTTAGCCCTGGTGCTTTGTTATTCTTTAACACTGCAATGGCCATGGTAACATCCTCAGCAGTTATTGGGTCTGTCTTGACCTTGAGATCATTGTCTGGAGAGGGGTCCTTGAAAAAAAAGATAATTTCAAGCAGAGAATAAGGTGATTGGAATTAAAAGATAGCGGAAACAAAATAAAAACAAAATATGAAATTTAAATGTTAATCATTATGTAAAGATTATACCAAAGACTGTATATATACTAATCATTTATGTGGTAATTAACATTGTCTTATATTACCATTTTCGCCAATCATTTTTCTTTCTACAAAATATAAGATACAAAGATTTATCCAGGAATCCATTAACCACTAAATGTTAAATACTTTATTCATGTTTAACTTTCAAAGATTTTAAAGACATTTTACTTAGTTTCAAAATCATTAGGGGGTTAAATAGTAATAACAATTCAGACTTAAAGGCGAAAATAAGTTAACATTGTCTATTTTCTAAAATGCAAAAGTAGATTAAGATAATGTAAAAAATGATCAAAATGTTAGCTAGAATAAATTCGTACAAGTGCTTCTTCTTCCCTAGTTCTATTAGAGAATGGAATGGGTTTCCTGAATCATCCAAGAAAACCAACGACTTAACAGAGCTTGATGCATGACTAGATTGACACATGAAATGCGTAGGACGTAATTATCTTTTTTTAAAAAAAAACGTCTGCAATATATAAGATAAGAAGAAGATAAGACTGTGATTTTTATTTCACCTCAAGTCAAACAAAACTTTTTACTTTTCGTTTTTTAAATTTTAGTCTTTTTTTTTTAATTCGGTTTAAATGAGATTTGATTTTTACAGGCCCCCGAAAAGGGAGAAGACGCTATTAGTTTTGTGTTACCTGTTGTCCATCTATCAGTCCGTCAATCATGTTTTAGATCTCATTAACTAGAAAAGAAAGTGAAATATTTTAGATCATTCAAAGTTCTGATGTAAGGGCTTCCTTTTTCTTTTCTAAAATCTAATTTGTTAAATCACTTATGCAAGCAGTTTTTGCCATAAAAATACACCACTATTCACTATTAATAGTAACAAACTCCAAAGGCTCTTTATTAGGGAGGCGATAGTCTGCCATATTTTCAACACATTTATACAAACTGTTGTAGATTTTTTGTCAAAAATTTATTTAAAAAAAAATATATTTGTAATGTTAGGTTATGCAAGTTCTGTAATATTAAGTACTAAATGTACACAATTTTTTTTTACTGTTTTTAAAGAGAAAAAATCTATTTAGTATGCATATAAGTCAGACATAATAAAAAACAACAATTAGTAAGTAATTTCTCATATTATCGCGTGAGCTGCAGTTCTATGCTAACAATAGTACACAATCAACCAAAGAAAAAATAAAAATTTATTGAAACATTTTTTTTCTACGGAAATGTTTTACTCTTGAGGAATAATAGATTGGCCCTTTACAAAACAATTAGATTAATTAGATATTCATTATAAGACATCAGTAAGGCCAGGTTCACATCTAACTTGACATTCACTTTCACCTATCCTTTGGTCTGATGGACCGCTGGGGCACCACACAAGATCTGTTAACCTTCTTTCTCCATTAATTTCTATCATTCGTCTTTAATAGACTTTCATTCAGATAATATTGAGACCTGCCTTTTTACCTGCCTGGGTGGACCACTTCGGGGGCCGATTTTGAGTTTGTATTTCCACACAAACTGTCTTTGTAACCTTGTTGTTTTTTTTTTCAATTTCTTTTTGAAACATTGATAAAGTCACATTTACATACAATATGGCTACAATGAGAATTCAGTTTTGATGAGATAAACATCGACCGCCGTTCTTCACTTAAGCGTCATGGCTAAATATAGAAACAGCGGTTCCGCGTGTACTGTCAAGGTCAAGTAATAAGAAACAAAAAACTATTCTAACTTTGGCACTTCCCCCCCCCCACCCCCCCACCCCCCACTCTAATCTAGGCATGTAGTTCTTTAGAATTTAGATCAATAATAAAGTTAGTGTAGACGGGTCGTGGCAAAAAGTTTTCGTCTGGTGGTCATATAAGAATCATGGGCACATGTCTTGGGCCGCTTCACCTCAAAACAAAACAACGTGACGGTCTCATGGGGTGGAGACATCAGACTTATGTAGATCTCTGTCTCGATTGGTCGAAAAAAAAAATAACTTCAAGGTCTGGTTAAGGCCCGCGGGCTTTGGTTGTATAAGTAGATCTAGATGACATGTACATTGAATGTAGATCTAGTCACTTGGGTGATGGGACGGAGTGTTTAAAATGGGGGAGGTGGAGGATGTGGCTGGTAGTAGCGGCCCCTAGAACAAGCGTCATAGTAGAACGATTGGATTCGAGTAAATTCAGGATATGATATTGGGGGGGGGGGTATTATTAAGAAATACAACTAAAAAAAAACAAACACTAAAGACGGCGGAGTCTATGGCCAGGTGGCGAATGACGTGACGTCATGCGTACAGGCAGACGTGGGTGGAAAACAATGACATGACAGATGGGTCAAGAGGTCACAGGGGAAGTAAGCAAGGGGACTGAAAGAATGAATTGAAATAGTGGACAAGATTTTTAAAAATCTCTATAACTATTTTCAGGGAGATTTTATAGTAGATGTATTAACTTAAGAAATACAAAATAAAAAAAACAACAACTAACTAAACAGAAATGGTAAAACTGTTCCGTTAGCAAAATGTTGAGTATAGCCAGCAACCCTAAAAGGTAACAAACCTTAGCCAATTCTTTACGTAAATCGAGACACTGGCGCCTTGCCGGTCTCATAGACTCCATCATTCTCATAAAGAAGTTCAAGCAACAATCATCGTTTTAGTTTTGGTAATAAGCCTCATAAATAAAACACATTTCCTTTAGTGCGGAGCTTCAAATAGATACCCTCGTGCAAACGTTTCCAACAGTTTCAGGGTGAGTAAACAGACCTATTTAACAATATCCATAACAGCTGGTCTAAAAAAAAACACTTTTTAAAAAAAAGAACCAAAAATAAATCATCTTCTAATCAAGAAGTTGAAATCACGCACGAAAAAGCCTTCCTTGAGTCAATAATTATTATTTCTTAACTACAGCGCTGGAAGAGCCGACAGGTTGCGCAAAGACCATTTTTGAAGTTACTGTTCTTTTAGTGTAGTTCCATGGCTGTATCATTTCATTTAGCAAGATAGCATCCAAAGGCTTTTTGGTTTCGGTGTGTGAAAACAGCCCTGTTTAAAAACATCCAGTTGTAGATTTTTAAGTGATAATAATTCTATGCAAGGTCAAGGTCCCTAAGCTTCAATGTGGCCAACTAACTTAAAGCTTAGAAAGTTTGATTCTACGGGCTAAAAAGTTCAGAAAACTAATCACAGAACTTGTTGCTATCAACAACCAGATACGAAACAGACTTGCTATTTAAGGTTTTCCCGCCATTTCTGAAAATATTCAATTCAGAGAAATGAACTGATAGTGATTGTACGTTATTTAAACTTTTATTAAAATGACTCTACTCAAGTCAGAGCCTCTTGGAAGATGACGCGTTTCTATAAAAAGGGATCTAAAGGTTTTCCAATAAATTTGACAATTGATATTTATCGTTATTACAATGTCACAAATTTTAATATTGATATTTTTTTTCAGACGCAGGTGATGTCATGGCAGCTGTTGAGGATAACAAGGCGGAAACTAAGGACGAAGTTCAGCTCGATGACCCCATCTTCTTCAAAACAATTGCTTCCGGTTGTTCGTCAGAAATTCTCAAACTTTTGAGACTGTGTGATTACAAAACTAATAATTTCTCTAACCACGCCCTGAACTGGGCTGTTTTTGAGGCTTGTAATAAACGCAACAAAAAATTACTCCAGTTCCTTCTCAAAGATGGCTCGCGACTGGAACTTAGAGGCGAACACGGAAACACTCCTCTTTTGATTTGCTCCGCGAAAGGATTTTTACGAATTGTGGGAAGACTCTTGAGGCTGGAGGCCGACGTCAATGCTAAAAATAACAACGGGGATACTGCTCTGGTAGTGGCTACATCAAGGGAAGTAATTCAGTGTTTAATAGAAGACAGCCGTTTACATCTAGATGAACGAAACTCGACTGGGAACACTGCTCTTATGTCAGCCATCGAGACATTTCATTTCCAAAAGGTAAAATTACTGATCAGTGCTGGTGCTAACCCAAACCAACGAGCCGAGAAACACTCACAGAATGGTTTGATTTCGTTGGATGATGCTCTTGTCAACAATTCAAATGAATGTGCTTTTGATGTGGCCAAACGAAAGGGCTTCAGTAAACTGCTGGAGTTGCTGTATCGTGCCAGATGATTCCAATTCTGATAAACCACGGGGCACCGGTCAACTTCTATGACCAACGTGGCCGCTGGATTTACGACGGTTCGGCTCTTGATATAGCTTTGGAAAAGTCTTTAACAAGTACAGCCAGCCTCCTTTTGTACCACGGCGCTGCTCTCGACCCATTTTGGGCAGTCTTTAAAGCTTTGAGGAGCAAGAACTCAATGACGGTCGAATTTCTCAACTTGAAAACAAACACAACACCTTTGATCAACGCAATCTCGTGGGATTTTTTAGGCGCTTACCAAAGACTTAATCCCAAAGAGATGAAGGAAAAATTGTTACTTATTATAGAGACCTTTCTAACGAACGGTGCGATTTTAGAAGACACAGATAACTATGGGTGTACGGCGTTGATATCATCTGTTAAAAGTAACCTTGGCGTAGCGGTTCTCAAATATTTTGTTGGAAAGGGAGCAGACGTGAACAGAAGAAACAAAAATGGTTTGACAACGCTGCACATGGCAGTGATGACGAAACAATTTGATTTTGCGGAGATTGTCTCGAAATACGGCGCTGACGTGAATCTGAACTGTTATGTGACAGCTGATTCAGGTCAAGATGAAATTCGAGAGAAGTCTGCCTTGTCAATAGTACTTGACCAATGGCTCCTCAGTGAAAAAGTCCAACAAATGGCTTCAATTCTAATAGACCAAGGCGCTAGTACAGAATTAGTCAGACGAGACATCATTCATCGACTCATCGCTGCTGGTAATGATGGCATACTGATACAGAAATTAATGAAATCAGGGATTTGTCCAAAAGATATAATTTTTAAAAATAACATCTGGCTTGAGACTTCTGTATCGCCACTCGCCTTTGCTTTAATTCTAGATAGACTGGACTTCGTTCAATATTTTTTCGAGAATTGGTATTTAATGGGTTCAGACATCAACATTTTATCAAAAAATGAAAACATCTTAAGTTACTTGCAACAACGGAACTCTGAAGTTCTTCCATATTTGAAGGAAATTTCCCGCCAGCCAATGAAATTGGAGCTTTTGTACTTCATTCAAGTCTCGTCTGCTTTAGGTTCAGACCAGGGCAGACGACAGAGGGTACATAACTCTGAACTCCCAGTGGTAGTGCAGAACCATCTTTTGTTCTCAAACCTCAAGCATAGGGTCCATAGGGTCCGGCGATCAGTGACTGGTACATTTTATAATAAATGTTGTTTTTTTTTAAATTTAAATGGGAAGACGTCATTGTCAGAGTAGTCTATAAATAACTCAGAGATTTCCTTAGCCTTGGAATCGGTTCTAGACATGTCATATCTCAATGAATACATTTATTGTGCCAATTATATCACAACTGTGTAGATTGTAATCGTAGTTGTTGATATCGTTTTTTTTTAGGGTTTGACCATCCCATCTCACAATTCTTAAGCTCTTCTATTGTTATCTTTTCCAAGGGTTTGACCATCCCATCTCACCACTCGTAAGGTCTTCTATTGTTATCTTTTCCAAGGGTTTGACCATCCCATTTCACCAATCTTAAGGTCTTCTATTGTTATCTTTTCCAAGGGTTTGACCATCCCATCTCACCAATCTTAAGGTCTTCTATGGTTTTCCAAGGGCTGGACCATCCCATCTCACCAATCGTAAGGTCTTCTATTGTTATCTTTTCCAAAGGTTTGACCATCCCATTTCACCAATCTTAAGGTCTTCTGTTGTTATCTTTTCCAAGGGTTTGACCATCCCATCTCACCAATCTTAAGGTCTTCTATTGTTTATCAAGAAATGAAAACATCTTAAGTTACTTGCAACAACGGAAATCTGAAGTTCTTCATATTTGAAGGAAATTTCCCGCCAGCCAATGAAATTGGAGCTATTGTGCTTCATTAAAGTCTCGTCTTCTTTATGTTCAGACCAGGGCAGACGACAAAGGGTACATAACTCTGAACTTCCAGTGGTAGTGCATGTCACATCTGTGTAGATTGTAAACGTAATTAATGGTATCTATTTTGTTTCTTACCAGTCTTTAGCTCTGCTATTGTTATCTTTTCATAGGGTTTGACCAATCTCCTATGTTTAAGACATATTTAGAGACGTTATTTGTATCTTTTTTTTGAGGGCGTATATTATAAATACTATACATAAATAACATTCTTGAGCAGTATAGTTTTACCAAGTTATTGGTGGTGACACTTAACAAATGACCTATGCAAGACACAGCTTAAGTAAAAATAATTTGAAGCAACAATTACGATTTTATATTTATATTCTGTTTTTTTTTTCTTCCTTTTTTTCTTGTATTGTTAATGTATATTTATAAAAAGCTGAACTATAACATGAAATAAACGCAATAATAAAAATGACAATGTCTTCGGTACAACACCCGTCAATGTCCTATGCGTCACATGACTATACATATCCAGTGGCGACCTGCTTACCCGCATCTCATGCAGACAAAGCCGATGTCCACTCGCGGTCTGTTTAAGATTTCTTTCTATCTTTTGCGTGTGTCTTCAACAATGGCTTTTCTTTGAGTCTCTTATCTCTGCGGACAAAACATTACAGAACAGTGGGCTTGAATGCGTACCATGACACATTCTTGTTTTACTCCTATGTGACTAGGAAATGCTCTGATGGTTCTCCGCTCTCCTGAACAAGAGCCTTCACGACAGTTGAAAGAATCTCAGTATGGTTTTGAATTTTTGTGTTGATCAATAATTGGTGCCTCTCTGCTTACCAAGTCAAATCTAGCTGAGCCAGCAGTAAATCCAGCGACTTAGCAGAGTTTAGGTAATTGCTTAAAATGCGTGACTAAATGCATGACGCGTTGGACGTAATCATCATCTTTTTGGAAGTAACGTCTGTATTATATAAGATAAGAAAGGCTATTTAAAAATTAGGTCCTAGTTCTACTACACTTAGCTCTTGGTGTAAAGGTATTAATGAAAAGAAAAAAAAACGTCAAAATTATTATATTGTAAATTAAGCTTCTTTGTTCCAGATGATAATCAAACCAACCCAATCAATACAGTTCATATCTGTATAGCCTCCTTCAGTCACGAAACAACGTATAAAAATGAGATGTATGTCCGGGCATTAGCTGTGGTTGGAACGATGTCGCCCACGCATAGTTACCCCCCCCCCCCCCGCTTCCTCTCCATGCAGCTGATGTATCCAAAGGAATGTGTATTATAGACTTAAACTTTAATAAGTAATTAGTGATCTTGGCGAATTGAGGCAATCTATTCCATGCTTTAATTGTATAATGACACTATGGAAGAAGAACTTGTAAGAATAAATCCTATCATACGGAATAAAAAAAATTGTCTTTTTCTTTGTTTATTTACTTAGAGATACTCCCCTAGTAAGAAAAACTGATGACAAACAAACAAACAGACAAATGGCACAACAGAAAATTTGGATTTAGATTTGTGTTACTTGTTAGACCTTTTTATTAAAAACGTTTCTCATCTGCTTTGGTTATGAAAATAACATTTTATTGTCAATGAAGTTTATGAAAAACATTTGCGAAATATTCAAGAACATTAGCTTAGACATCTAATCATAAATGGTTCATAAAATCATGCTAATTAAAAAAATAAACAAAGCAGGATACAGACAAATAACTAACTATTTTAATACTGGCTAATTCTCAATAAAACACACCATTTTTGTTTACATTTGTGTCTTATGTGCTATGAATTAGTGTAGATTTTTTCACTTAATGAATTTGTGGACAACGTTTGACTATGTAAAGGGTTAAAAAAGGTTTTAGATCCACTGCTAAAGAAGATATATATTTGTTTCTGCAATAAATAGTATCTGTTTTGTAGTGTTGTTGTAGTTTTTACTTCTAATCTTTTTAAGGCATACCCCATCTACATAACTTAAAACCTAATAGACATATAAAATACATCGTACAAAATCTACAAGCATAGAAAACATTTACATGACAATAGCATAGTCAATACAAAGAAACAGAAATTGTAATAAAAACTGTTACCTAGATGTTCAAGACATGAAATTTGAAGTTCCATAGAACATACGCAGTAACATACATAGGCATGGCTAGGCATATCCAATATAAAATACTGTAATACTTTTTTTTAAAAAATCATATTTAGCGTTTGGAACCTTATTAGTAATACACTCCGACTTTGCATAGTCAATAGAATCGATAAATATGGTATAGGCTATCTAGATGTTTGGAAGTTAGAATTAAGTCCAAATAATATTCACTAAGAGACCAAATGTTAATGTTTACTAAAAACAAATGTTTTGAACATTCTTCATGAGCAGTATAAACAAACATATCTGTGAGATCATTAATAGTGCTGTTTTAAGATGATATAGATAGGGCCGGATTTACAATAGTGCAGGCCATCCACATTCTTAAACTCAAATATCTCTACACCATAACAAACAAAAATTAATAAGGAGCTATTGATTTCTATTTAGCTTAAAGGGCAAATTTACTTATAAATGGTTAATTATCTCAATTCTTTATTGAAGTCGGGATCAGGTTAGGTCAGCAACATAATATCCATTTTCACAAATCTTCGTCCTGGCTACCTTCAGACGACTCTGACGATGATGTTAACTCGGAAAATGGATAGTCCAGCTTATAAAAGCTTGAGGACCTCTCCTCTTCCTCTACCTTTTGATCCTGATACTTTGTTAATTGGTGAAGAAACTTTTTCCTTTCTTCCACTGGATGAATTGTCTTGGGTGCTAGGATTTGAAACAAGAGCTTGCTCTTTAACGGAAACGGCAAGAAGTCAACGTTCTGAATTCTCTTCTGTCTGCCATGATCTGAACCGAAATAATCAGAAACTTGAATGAAACTCAAGATCTCTAATGTCATTGGTCTGCTGGAAGCATCCATGACATATGGAAGAGCTTGATCCTGATGTAGTTCTAAATAGTTAAATATATTTTCGTTCCATCCTAAGAGCTTCACGTCTGATTTCGTTAGAAAACAGTTTTCTATAAAAAAAAACGCACATAATCAACGCTGCCCAAAATCAATGCAACAGCGAGTGGTGAAACTGATGTGTATGGCCAGTGGAAAATTGTTTTCTTCAGAATCACATCCAATGGACTAAGGCCTGACCTAATGAGCTTAACTATCAAATGTCCATCATTTCCTGAAGCTAATAGTCTGTGTATTGCATCTCGTCTGACAAATTCTGTTGATGCTCCGTGATCCAAGAGTAATTCTGCCGTTCTCTGAGTTAAGTCAGTAGTTAACCATCTGTTGAGAACCAATGTCAGCGCCGACTCATTTTCCCAAGCATTATTTTCTATCACTTTTTCTGCAATAAGAAGTTTTAAAGAATTCAAGTTACTGTTTTTAGCTGCGAACCATAGTGGTGACATTCCATCACAGTTTCGGTGATTTACTTCTGACCCGCCATCTATAAGAAGTTTAATGCTTTTGTATATGTCCCCAAACAGTTCAGAAGCCAGTGTAAGAGGAGTGTTACCAACATCATCCTTGGCGTTGACATTTGCTCCATGTTGCAAAAGCAGTTGTACCATATTTCGATTGCTCACACATTTGTGAAGGGGAGTTCTTCCCTTGTTACTTTTTATATTTGACGAGGCGCCGTACTTCAAAAGAGTCTCCACAAAATCTATTTTGTCCCTTTTTGCTGCTATGTACAGGGCTGTATAGCCTCTGTAGTCTTGTTTGTTACTATCCGCACCGTTTTTCAAAAATCTTTTCAGAACCTCGAAGCTGAAGTTACTTTGGGAGCTTTTTATAAGGGCAGTTGATCCAAAGACATCAGTGGCGTTCACATCTGCCCCATGCTTGATGAACAGATCTATTGTAAACAAAATCTTTTGTTCCAATTTTTGCTTGCTCATGTTTGGATATGTCATTTGAATTTCTCTCGTATTTTCACAAGATAGCCAGTTGATCAAAGCTGTCTTGTAATTTACATTGGCTCCTCTGTTTAACAGAACTTTGATTACTTCTGTGTCTATAGCAGTCATGAGAAGAGTTTTATTCTCAAAGACCTGGTCAACATTAAGCCCCGCGTCTAGCAGAATTTGGATTTTCTCTGTTTCACCTGACTCAACTATTTGAAAGAAAGTTTTCGATTTTTCGAATGTTTCTACAATCAAGCAATCCTGAATGAGAAATTTTAAGACATTTATGTTCTTGGAAATTAGGGCATGATTAACAGAGTAATGAAAGTCCAGCGTGGCTTCGAGATTAAGCAGAAGATGGGTAATCATCGGTGAAATCTGCATTGCTATAAAAATAGCTGAGCCTTCGTACATCAAGTTGCCATGGCTGTCTAATGTGTTTAAGGGAGCCCCGTGCTTAATAACAAGTTCAATTATTTTAATGTGTTGACCTTTGATAGCTGTTATCAGATTGTCGTGTGTGACCTTGGCGCCATATTCACAAAAAATTTCCGCCAGTTGGTAGCTTCCGATGTTCATCACGAGCTCCATGCGTGACTTCGAGCAGCACTGACATCTATTGACATCCATGCCCAGCCTACACAACTCTGTGATGATCTCAATATCAGATGTGAGAATAGTGTCCCTTTGCTGTATGTGCTTTAGTACATAACATAAGATGTCAGGATGAATATTTTGAGTTTCTTCTCTATCACACAAGTTATGCTTTAGCAATGTAATGCAGGAATCAAAGTCATTGTTAAATATGGCATTACTCAGAGGGTTGGATTCTGTCAGCTTTGCACTATGCAGCGACTCCAGCAGTTTATTTAACCCCTTTCTTTTGGCCACATCAATGGCACATTCGTTTGCCACCTGGTCTTTTATTTCTGCCTCTGTATTAGCATTGGCCTTGAATAACAAGGAGCCTGAAACAATACAATTTAAAAACAGTTGAAGCCAAAGTGTCCCCCTATGTATTGGTTGTGTATGTGTGTGAGAGTGTATCAGATTCTGAGTGTGTGTGTCAGTATCAGATTCTGTCTGTGTGAGTAAATATCAGATTCCGTGTGTGTTTGTGCGTGAACATCAGATTCTGTCTGTCTGTGTGAATCAGATTTTGTCTGTGTGTGTGTTGACAAAGTTGGACATTGACTTTTGAGTGTGTCAGTTCTTGTTTCGTGTCTGTGAAAGTCAAGGGTTTTTAAAAGACTAATTGTTTTTTTGTTGTTTTTTTTGTTGTTGTTTTTTTTGCAATTCCTATATTCATTCAGCTTGCAAATTCTTTATCTGCAAAACAGGGGCAGTAAATGGAACCTGGACACGGTTCTCAAAAAATAGCTCTAACAATTTTACTAGAAATTTGACAGTTTATCTATTACTTTGGCTAATTAGACAGAAAATATAGCAATCTAATAGTTAACAATCCAGACAATCTTTATATTGAACACGCATATGTCAGCTGGTATTTCCGCATGTCATCATTAAAAAGTGAAATAAATTAATAGACGTTGAGTATAATTTTGCGCACCTACTTCTAAAAAGTAATATTATAGGCATGTCACCAAACTAGAATCTATCTTTTCATATTGTTATATTAAGAGTTATGTAATTGCTTTTGCAAAAAGACAGCTTTGTAAATTAGCAATAACCTTTTTACAAAGCTTATTCCAACCAACTCTGTCGGGTAAAAAGTATTTACAAGTTATTTCTTCCATACCTATTCTCGGATCAAGTTGAAACTTTGCAAAATTATACCCTGACATAGAAAAGACATGAATCATAAAAAATATATATATAAAAATATTGCATTAATTACTGGTAATTAAATATTTATATTTTTTTACCAAATAAGGAAATTAATTCTTCCGTTTTCACTGATATGGGCTAAATTTCTAGGATTTAGTCCTCTTAAATAATTGTTATCGCTATTTCTTCTATACACATTCTCCGATTAAGTTTTTACTTTAAACAATTATTTATTCTACCTAACAAAACATGAATGCATAATTTACCAAAGAGTCAATTTATTATTGGTACTTAAATATTTTGTTTGATATCGAATAAGGAAAATAACTTTTACAATATTAATATAGTTGTAAAGGAGAAGTTTATCCCCTTGGATAAACTTTTGTGTTTTTTTTAATGATGTCTTAATGGATGTGCTGATTGTTAGATGTTCTTTTCATCTAAAATACTAAGTGGGCTGAATGAAAGGTGAAGCGCTGATAAGTCAACGACGTGAGGGTTACTAATCACACAAAGTAGAGATATTGCATGGCAATCAAGTAGCAATAGTACCAAAAACACGGAACAATTTACAGATACAAACCGAAAACCTAAAGAAACATCCATAAAGAAAAGAGAGACACAATTTTTATTCTAATATTTACAATAAATGTGCTAGGACAAAGTCGTTCTCCTTTTTCCATAGCGAGGTTAGAGAATGAAATGGGTTGCCTGAATCAACCAGGAAA
The DNA here is from genome assembly GCA_036873155.1 of Biomphalaria sudanica. Lineage (NCBI taxonomy): Eukaryota > Metazoa > Mollusca > Gastropoda > Planorbidae > Biomphalaria > Biomphalaria sudanica. The sequence continues at coordinate 96,935 of JAZGLO010002016.1, forward strand.
ACCACTGGCTTAGCAGAGTTTGAGTTATTGATAAGCATTATATGAATACTTTGTGACATGAATTGCGTAGGACTTAGTTATCTGGTCTTTTGAACTCACGTCTGTCATTTAAAGAATATGATAAGATAAGTTAAGCTGACATAAGATAGTACGACCGGATTTCACAAGCATAAAGTTGATCAAAAGTTAACTCTTTGGAGTTAGAATCTTAAGAAGTATAATGTTTTAGCTCAATGGATACTCTGAAAGCTTGGTTGATTAAAACAAATCTATATTTAGACTAGAAATGTAAAAATAGAGATAAAAGGGAGGCGTGTTCCTCAGAAGCTCAGGCAAAGGGTTAGAGATTTCAGTCTGCCAATGTTGAAAGTACTCTAAACCAAAATGTGATCTCGATCTTTTAAGGATACATGAGTTTACAGATAAAGAACTACGCAAAGCACAGAAACGCTAGGCAAGAAATGGCATCTGACTCGAGACTAGGCCAAGCCCCAAAAAACTTAGAAGCGTTGATTTGACAGGCAGGCTAAGTCTAATGTCAGGAAATGTTAATTTGGCAGACAGGCTAATTTTTATATGGCAGGAAATGTTTATTTGGCTGGCAGGCAGGCTGAGTCTAATGGCAGGAAATGTTAATTTGGCAGGCAGGCAGGCTAAATCATATGGCAGAAAATGTTAATTTGGCAGGCAGGCAAAATCATATGTTAGGAAATGTTAATTAGGCAGTTAGGCTAAGTCTTATGGCAGGGAATGTTAATTTGGCTGGCGGGCTAAGTCTTATGGTAGGAAATTTCGAAAAGATATACAACACTCTGTTTACAGATTTTAAGTTGGGGTTCTTATGTGCTTTGATGTAAACATTAATAAAAGTAAAGTTCCCCTTTCAGACCTTGCGACTCAGATAATGTAAAGGTCATCAGTTACTGTGGCCTACGGTTAACGAGGCCATCACAATGACCAACCGCCATTACTTTTCCCCAACTAATGTCAGGTATCATGAAAAGCTGTCGTGTGTCTGTTGAAAAGCTAATTTCTCCATTCGGAAAAAGAACTACAAGTCAGAAATCTCATTATCAATAAAATGTTGAGTAAAACAAGGCCATATGAATCTTTGAAATCTTATTTCTCTAGAAAACACTGAACCATAATTTTCAAATACAAAAACAATTTCTTAAAATACTCAGAAAGAAACAAAGAAAAGGCACATTCCTCGTTCCGTATGACTATATATGACGCGTAGGACTTAATCATCTTTTTTAAAGAAACGTCTGTAATATATAAGATAAGTTAAGATAAGATATAACTAGTCCAAGGATTGAATAGTCAATATAAGGATCTCGTGGGGAACACCTACGAGTTTGTTTAAGTTTTATCACACAAACTCTCTTTGTAAATGATTCACGTGCAAATTTTACGACATACCACATTGAAGAAAAGAAAGCTTAATTTCTATATCGTAACAGTAACGCTACTATGGTGTGGTACAGTGGTAGCGCGTCATATGAAGGAATCATAGCTGTTTCTAATACAAATAGACGTAATACACTTGGTGCTGGTACAATGAATAATTATTTATTAAAAAACAGAAACAATGAAAACCAACTTGTAACTTAGAAAAATGGAGGACGATTTTGTCTTCGCTTTATGATTATCTAACTTAAAATGTTTTAAATAACTCAGTTCAAAAAAAGAAAAATATTTTAATAATAACTTACATCCAAAAATAGCTTTTGTAAAAGAAATAAAATATTTGTAATCTTATCTATCAATATTTGTAAGATTTATTTCCCTTAGTCAATGTCAATCAAAATTAATAACCACAAATTAATTAAGTAAACTTTTTGATTCATTCATATTTTGATTGAAATAAAATTTGTACAAAGTTTCATCTTGACATGAGAATAAAAAGTAGGAGAAATCACTTGTGCTATTTATTTAACGGGACAAAAGCCCAACATTTAGCCAGATCTTTGAAGACTGAAGGATTTATTTCTACTTTTGGTATCAAACAAAATAATTAAATGCCGGTAATTAATTAACTAATAGGCATAAGTGATTTTAATAATGAGATTTTTCGCTTAAAAAAAATGTTGCTGTTGCATCAGAGTTTTGAATGGTCTAAAATATTATGATGACGTATTTTCTCTATCTTTTCTAGTTTACAGATCTAAACGGGACGGGCGGACAGACGAACAGAACTACTAGCGTTTTAGACCCTAAAAATCCTTTTGAAAAAAAAAAGCTCATCTAAAAGGAAAAAACTCTGTCCTTAAACTATACCTAACAACAATTTACAAGTTATTTCCCTTATTTGTTATCCAGCAAAATAATTAACAGTAATTAATTGTATCATTTTTTTAAATGATTCATGTCTATGTCATTGAATAGTTATGCGAAGTTTCAACTTGATCCGAGAATGGGTGTTGGAAATATAAGTTGTACACACTTTTTACCAGACAGACAGGCGACAGAGAAACAGAGTAAGGGGATATAAGCTTTGCAAAAAAGGCCTGTAGATGTTACAAAATAGATCACATCCTCAAGTAATGAAAAAACTTTTTATTGGTATGTTCATTAAATGGACATACATACACTATGTATGTATGTATATATATGTATGTATGTGTGTGTATGTGTATGTATGTGTGTGTATGTATGTGTGTGTATGTATGTGTGTGTATGTATGTCTGTGTGTGTATGTCTGTGTGTGTATGTGTATGTGTGTGTGTGCGCGTGCACATGTATGTATGTACAGTGGAACGTCGTTTATCCGAACGTTTATTATCCGGAGCGTCAAATATCCGGACCAGTTTTTTTTTTTTTATCAACCACATGTACTGTAATGCACATATACTGTATGAATACGTTTTCGAACAGGCAATGCTCAACAGTTGTTTCGCGCGAGGCGAAAAGTGACGGAAAAACCCAAGGTGAGGTAAAATTGCGACATTTGTCACCTATTTTGCTCGTTCTTCACGCACGTGTCCCGCATGTGATGATTTTCAATATTCGTATAGTGTCCGGTTGCATATACTGCATGGATCGCTTCGGTTTTCGGTTATCCGAACAATCGCGTATCCGAACGGTGTCCGGTCCCAATTGAGTCGGATAAACGACGCTCTACTGTATATTAAAAATATATTTTTTTAAAAAGACAATACCTCCATCATTAAACTTCAAATATAATAAAAAAATTTAAAATTAAAACAATTTGAATCAATTCGGATACCAAAGTTAGCTGGTGGAACTTTCACATTTATTCGGCCAGCTAGCAAGATATATTTTTGATATTTTTTATTGGTATGTTCATTAAATTGACATCTAGATCTAACCTTAGACCAAACTTATGATTGAGTACTCTTAAGATCAATCTTATCTATCTCTCTGTCAGTCTGTCTGTCTATTCAAGAGTTAGCGTGACACTTTTCAAGTATTATATTTACTCAGAATTTCTTTCACCTTTAGAACAGGGCGTTGGATTGTTAGGCGGATCCTCCTGTGGACTCAGATAAGTGGGAGACGACACTCTCCATTTTTCTGGAACTTTTTCTTCTACTGGGTCGCTCTGTATTGCTGCTAGGCGCCCTTGTGTCAAGGGGTCAGGGTTTTTCTCTGTACATTTGTTCTGTTTCTCTAAGAAACAAACACAATAATATATTAAAACTATTATTTCCAATATTATATTATCATATTCTACCAAAAAAAAAAATAACTCGAAATAATTTAACAGCTGTGTAGCATTTTTTAAAAAACAAATTTGCATTGAAGTAACTACGATATTGATGTCTGCAATCACTTCGACGTCATTTCTAGTTAATGTTTATGAATGCATTTGCACTGTGCCGCACTGCTTGGGCAGACTAAAAGCTGATTGAGAGAAAGTAAGGTGTATGTATGTATGTAGGTGTGTGTATGTGTGTGACGCGTAGGACGTAATCATCTCTCTTTGAAGTAACGTCTGTTTTATATAAGATAAGATAGAGACTGCGTTTTCTAAGTTTCATTCATTCATGTAATCTAATAAAGGTCACGCATGCGCAGACCGAAATGTTACGAAACTCTCTTTTCCTAGTTCTAAAACACTAATTTAGCTCTAAGATGATAGAACTTCTCTTCGCAAAGGTAGTTTTATAATTAAACACTTTAACATACTAATTATAGTTCATTCATTTCATATTTCAATCAAATTAACATTCAAATTTGTTTTTCTAATGCATTTTTACATATATCTACATTCGTTCGCCAATGTTTTCATAAAAAATTGAATTAAGGTCAATTAGCTATTTTTAGCTCCATTCATAATATTTATTAAAATCATGAATTCATGCATTCGCTTTACTTATGACATCATTATTGTCTTTAATAGTCTCTCATGCACTAAATCAGTGACTATATCAGCAATGCGCAATTTAAGACCCATGGGCAGAGGGTAATATCTGTCAAGTATTGTCATAAATCTCAATAAGATTCAGAAAAGTAATAAAACTTAAATAGATTATAATATTCTATTTTAAAAAAAAGAGTCTAAAAAAGGAATAACACTGTACAGAATCTAAAAAGTAATAAACCCCCAAGATAGTCTAAAAAATAATAAGCCTGAACAGAGTCTAAAAAGTAATAAACCCCCAAGATAGTCTAAAAAATAATAAGCCTGAACAGAGTCTAAAAAGGAATAAACCCCCAAGATAGTCTAAAAAGTAATAAACCTGAACAGAGTCTAAAAAGGAATAAACCTCAACATGCTCAGAAAAGTCATAAAAGAAGAATGTTTACCTGACTTAAGTTGAGAAACATCTTCTCGAAGAGTTTTAAACTGGGTGCAGAGTTCTCCCAGCTTGCTCTCTAATTTCTGCACCTGGGTGTCCAATTCACAAATGCCATCTGTCTTGGACATCTGCGTGACTACTGGAAAGAAGAAGATACATTTTGAAAATGTCAAACTTTTAAAAAAAATCAACAATGTAAGATCTGATTTCTAAATCATTTCCAGCCACCCATGCACGTTTTGCAAGCATGTAAGAGGAATTGTGATAATTTATTTGACATCATTATTACATCTTTTATTCATCACGTGATTGTCCTACATCATTCTTCCTTTTTACCTTTTGTACACCTCTCACCCCCCCCCTTTCTTTTCTGTTTCCTACCAAATTGTTTTTAGCAGTTCTGGCAAATTTAAACTTTGTCAAGCAATTCTCAAAAAATAGTTTAGTTTTCAAGGATACTTTTAATAGTCAAATCCATATAAGTACTGAAATAGAACTCTTAAGATCTAGTCGAGATCTACTATCTCTCTCTATATATATCTAAATCTAATCTAATCTAATCTCTCTGTCTGTCTATCATTCTATCTGTCTGTCGATCCATCTATCTGTCTGTTTATCTTTCTATCTGTCTGTCTATCTTTTAATAGTCGAATCCATTTAAGTTCTGACTTAGAACTCTTAAGATCTAGTCAAGATCTACTTCTCGATCTAGAATTTAGATGTAAGCGATATTAGATCTATGTAAAAATATAAGCGACGTTTATAAGCTTCAATAAAGTTAAAGTAACTTTTTATTTACAGTTGTCGCATTACAAAATTAATACGGCTGACCACGCAATGTTGGCTCTACACCTATCTATAGTCTCAAGCCAAATTTATTTTTTTTTACTTAGAAAAAATGATAACGGTCAAACTAGAGTTTTCCCAATCTGGCCAACGAGCTAGTCAATCTTTTCTCAGTGATATACACCAACTGTTACATCTTTTAGGAAAATTGTTAGAGCCATTTTTAAGATCAGCTGTTCAGGTTCCTGGCTCCAGGTTCCTGCTGGTTTCATGAAGTTCTGACTTCAATAGAGGTATTGTACAAATGCTTTCGACAACTTTGCTATTATTAAGTGTTATTGTAACAATTATTTGGAATCAATCATGGAATTACTATCAAAAGGCCCGAATAGGACTTTGATCCGCGAAACCCTCCTCTAGAAGAAAAACTATTCAGAGAACTGCCTGATCTGGAAACAACTGCGCGGTTCATCTCAGATATAAGATTACTGATCTAAAGCCTCCGACATGAAAAACGAGAACGAAGAAGAAGAAATCCTATAATTAATTAATAACAGATCTAGACTAGTAAAGATAAATCTGTGCGATTGAAACTTTTCTTTATCAATAGTTTTTTGGTTGAACCCCATTCTTGCTTTTGACAGGCTCAATCTGCTATGGTTTCAATTGTTTGAGTAGATCCATTGAAGATGAAGGGACAAGTCTCAGTGCTCTCTTTTCAAACAAAAACAACTTTTAAATAAAAATAAAAAAGTTGTTCGAGTCTGATTTTGAACTCGAGAGCTCAAGCATCCATGGTGGAAAGCCGACGCGTTCGCCACTGAGCTAGCCACAAGTACTTATGAAAAATAGAAGATTTCATAGCTATGTATTGTTACTTCCAAATTTTTAGCCGACTTTTTAGCGTGGTCGAGAGGTTTAGAACACCTAAACTTAGCTTGGCTTGGCTACCTATGAAGGGGGGAGTTACCAGATATTAATAGACTAAACAGTAATTTTAAAAAAATGATTCGTGTTTATTTAAATAACATTTAAAAAAAAATTGTCTAATATTTGAAATTCATTTGAAAATGAGTGTTACATAAAAAAAATAAGCTTACTAAAAAAAAAGAACAAGGTTACAAAGACAGTTTGTGTGGAAACGCAAACTCAAAATCGGCAGGTAAAAAGGCAGGTTTCAAAATTTTCAGAAAGAATATCAGAATGAAATTCTATCAAAGGCAAATGACAGAAAAGAATGGAGAAAAAATGTTGACAGATCATGTGTGGTGCCCCAATTGTCCAGCAAAGCAAGGGATACGTGAATGTGAAGTTAAATGTAAACCTGGTCTAACTGATGTATTATAATGATTATCTAATTCATGTTATTGTATTGTAAAGTGTAAATCTGTTTAAATTAAATTCCTTTTTTATTTAATTCCTTTATCTAGGTCCTGCGTATGGTTACTGCCATATGGGAGTTATGCGATATGAAATAAGTACTTTATAATTATTTTTTTTAAATTTGGTTCCACTTATATGCATACTAAATAGATTTTTTCTCTTAATAAAAAAGTAAGCTTTTTTTTTTGTAAATGTAGTAGTTAGTTTGCCAGAACTTACTTGACATGGCAATATAATTGTAAAAAAAAAAATAAGACAAAAAATCTAAAACTATTTGCATAAATGTGTTAAAAATATGGTAAATAGTCATCTCGCTTACTAAATAGCCTCCCGTGTTGTTACTAATAGTGAAATTTTAAAAATAGTGTATTTTTATGAAAACACTGCATGCATACTTGATTTTAAAAATTCAGACTTTTCGAAAAAAAAAAGTAGGCGTTGCGTCCTGGGTTCGAATCTCGGTGAAGACTAGGATTTTGAATTTCGTGATTTTTAGGCCACCGTTGAGTCCACCCAACTCTTATAGCTACCTGTCTTTAGCGGGGAAAGTAAAGGCGGTTGGTCGTTGTGCTGGCCACGTGACACCCTGTTGATAACTATTGGCCACAGAAACAGATGACCTTAGCATCATCTGCCTCATTAGATAGCAACGTCTGAAAGGGGAAACTTTACTTTTTCCTTATTTACCATAGCTGAGTCGCTGTGCTCGTTACATAACACTCTCGTTAACTATGGGCTACAGAAACAAAATCCCACTTGCGCTGTCCTTTTTCTAGCTTTTGGGCCAAATATATAACCTGTGTAAGCCAAACTATTAATGTAAAGCAGACGGTGTTTAAGGCCGCGCTACTGAACTGATCCTATACAAAGTTTTCTAAATAATAGATTTATATACATACAATCTTTGAAATAATCTATACATCAACAATCAGCATTAAATATAATATTTACACTAACATTTATTTAATTTATTGTACTCTACAGCTATCTAACTATTTTTAACGTTAAATTTTCAACACAAAATCATCTCACCTATTTAAAAACCTCAATTTTTTTCTATATATTCTATGTCAAAACAAAAGCAAATAGCGTCAGAGCAGAACTAGGCCTAGTTATTCTTTAAATGTGATTCTGCTAATGTAATAAAATCAAATTTGAAATGTATGCTGTATTTCCATAGCAAAAGCTTTATATAATTGTCTTTAACATTTATTTTCGAATGATAATTATATTTTTAAAGAAAAAAAAAAGAAGTAACTATCAGTGGAAAAATGTTTACCCTCAAGCAAAAGATTGTTCTGTATCTTCTGGTAATATGTTCGTGTTTTTAAGTAGGCCTATCTCTCTACAACCCCACCCCATTTCTATATCATCTTATTGACGATACACGATCGTTTTATAATTTATTTTGAAACGTCCTAATCTGAGTAAAATTCTTTGACTTCCTACATTAGAGTGTCAATGTAAACCATGTACTTGTTACAACACGTAAGAAATTACCAAAATAAAAGTTACATAAAAATGGAGATGATATAATTTCACTTTAGTATTAGGCGACCCCTGGCAAATAGTTGATATAAGCTTTGTAAAATAAAAAGAATGAATAGCGACAATTTGTTATACACGTAGTCCCCCATGTAACGCGAAGAAACGTGATTGTTAATGTTTATAATTACAAGTGTCAGAGTCTGCATTTTTGTTCCTATTTCACCCAGAGAACAGTTCTGTTTTTATGAAATGAGTTATTAAAGGTATTTTGTTATTAAAGGTATTTTGTTATTAAAGCTATTTTGTTATTAAAGCTATTTTGTTATTAAAGCTATTTTGTTATTAAAGCTATTTTGTTATTAAAGGTATTTTCTTTCAAAAGCAACATTCTCTCCCTTTTATTTCTTAAACTTAACCTATTTTTTTTTTGAACTATTTAAAACGATACAGATGGCGCGAAGCTAAACTCTTAATACTTGTTCGTATCTCGGTCAAGTCTGAACCATTGATTTTCCTGATTTAGCATACACTTATAAGGGCAACTGTGATTTGTTTGGGGAAAAGTGTGGGACTTTGTGATTGTGCTAGCCACACGAAACTCGCTGTCCATAGTAAAGGATGACCTTTGCATCATCTGCCTCATCGGGTCTGAAAGGGTTAATTTTTTTTTTTGCATGACATAGCCTATTTAATTTAGTTATAAAGAGTGTCAATTATGTTTACCTGTAGATTAGAATTTAAGTAAATCCAAGTTAAGATAACTGTGTCCTCTCTGTAGAAAAAACACTAGTAAACTACAGTAAAAAGTGTTCACCAACCAATACACGTGAAAAAAACAGACACACAGACACTGTGAAACGCAACAGTTCTCAAAGAGTGTCAACTGTAACTTATAACCCACTATTTCCCCCCACCCCACAGAGAACACACTAGGTGACCACTACCACTCTATACCCCTCCCCCCCCCCAAATCATCATTTAATAGACAGAGTAGAGCTGTGAGAATATTAACCCTTTACTAGCCAAATCTACAAAATCTTTATTTAAAAACATGTCTAAGGGGAATAGCTCCGGACTTGCAATCATATCTCTAAAGTATGTAGACGTTATTTCCCTTATCAGACACAATAATTACCAACTAATACCAACTATTGATCTACTTCTTGGTTACTATTTTTAAATTGATTTACGTTTTGTAACGTACGTTTAATAATTGTTTAAAGGTTCAGCTTTGATCCGAGAATGATTATTTAAGGGGACAGAACCTTGCTATTTCAATCATACTTATGAATATTAAAAGATTAATCTCCCTTATCGATACCAGCATTTAATTTACCTGATCCGTGAATGGGTGTAGGAAAAAAAAACGTGGAAAAACTATTTACCAGACAGACAGATCGACAGACAGAGTTGATATAAGCTTTGTAAACCCTTAACTTAGATTGGGATTTTTAATTTCGGGATCTTTGGGCGACTCTGTGTCCAGCCAACTCTAATGGTTACCTGAAATTAGTTGGGGAAAAGTAGTGGTGGTTGGTTGTTGCGCTGGTCACATGACAACGTCGTTAACCGTAGGCCACAGAAATAGATGATCTTTACACAGGGCCGGTCCTAGGCCACTGCAACCGATGCGGTTGCAGTGGGCCCCGCGCTTTCATAGGCCCCGCGCTAATTCTATTTGTAATTGTTAATTGCAAAATATATACGAAACATTCCTGGAAATGTCCTGCACTTATTAAAATCTCCTGAAAACTCATAAAAATCTCATGAAAAATAGACAAAATTATCATTTGTGTGTGTCATTCATTACGGAGAACACCAATCCTACGCGCGATAAAAAAAGGCATTGTCAGCTTTCGTGTAATAAAATATGATAACCTGAGGAATTTTCCACTTAACCGAAGTTCCAATACCTTAGTTACTTTTATAGTCACTGGCATATTCCTTATTCCCACCCAGACTAGGCCCCTCGCGATCAGTTTCGCATAGGGCCCCGCAATTGCTAGGACCGGCCCTGCCTTTACACTATCTGCCCTATAGATAGCAAGATCTGAAAGAGAAACTTTGCTTTTCTTTTCATATTATAGTATGCCTATAAAAATAGATCAAATTCTACTTAATCTAAATTGGGTGAAAATGTTATGAGCTCAAAAAGGGTTGGAGGCTCTAGGCCCTAGGCTAAGTGAATTTGGGGGCCTCACATAAAAAAAAAACAGCGAGCAAAAAAATTACCTGCCCGTCTGTATCTAAATCGACAAAACTGAAATTCAGGTATCGCTATTTTTGTAGTGGCTCTTCTTTGAGATCTGATCCTAGTTTAGCAATTTATTTCTCCCTTTTTATTAGTCCTAAACGTGGCCAGCATCAGGGCGGCTGCCTTGTTTGCCCATGCCTAAGGCCGGCCATCCAGTTGCCTCAGTACAACTAAGTGTTATTATTTTGTCAGTGTATTACTTCAGTGAATTTACATGAATATATGGCAGAGTAATGCTGTGTTGTGAATTGTTGAATTAATTGAATGTATGTGTTTGAAGGAGTTAATAAAAACAAAAAAAAATGTACAGCAGCTTGTTCAGTGTGTTTTAATCATTTCAACTTTCCACGGCAATCAATGGACCTCATTCACCAATCGTAAACAAACAAAATTTAGCCAATGATTCTCTATCTCTTCTATACAGATTACGATCTAATTTTTAATACACAATGGCTATCACATGACAGTTTTTTTTTCGTTATTTTATCAATATTATCATGTGACTAAATATTAGTTGTTTACAATTGGTGAATGAGGTCCATTATGTTTGTGCCATTGAATATACACAAACGAAAATAAGCGTTGTATTGTCAACCAAATTTCAAACATAAAATCAGCACATAATTGGCACTGAAATCATTTCGTCATAGATACCAATATTAAAAATCAATTTAGCATTAAAATATCGTTCATGATAGAATTAAATATATAAATACGTATACCTTATATTTGTTTATAATAATTTAGAAATTTGATTGAACTGATAAATGGGATTTTAACATTGGTGGCGTGAATGGAAGTAGACACAAAATGTAGCTTCTTCAAAATCATATGTTTAATGCAGAGATAGTGAAGCTTTTATAAATTTACATTAACAATATAAAAAACATACCGGAATATAGATATTAAATACAAATTGTTGCTTCAAATCATATGTACTGTGATAAAAAGGTCATTTGTAAGTGTTACCACCAAGAATTCGATAAAACTTTATGGTATACGCCTCAAAAAAGATACAAATAACGGCGTTATACAGTCATTAAACCTAGAGGTTGGATTGTTCCCCCTATTTAACAGGATGAGAAATAAACAATGTCCACACAAAGTCCTACAGCTTACCCTTTATTTGGTTACATTCAGGGCCGGCCTTAGACCACTGCAACATATTCTGCCGCAGTTGGCCCCGCACTTTCATAGGCCCCGTGCTAATTTTAGGTGCGGATTATTAATTAAATCATTATAGCTTATATATAATAACAGGGTTTCCTCGGTCTTCTGATTTTTTAAGGGCCTCCTGTATATCTACTGGAATTGTAAAATATACCGGAAAAAGTCATGGAAATCTCCTGAAGACTCATAAAAATCTGATGTAAATAGACTAAATTGTCTTTTAAGGTGCCAATCCTACGCGATATGAAAAAAAAAACCGGCATTGTCGCTTTCATTGAATAAGAATTTATTGCAAAGACGAATGTATTTTCTACTACAAAATATTAATTTTGACATTATACTAGGCCCCGCGAAACCCGTTTCTCATAGGGCCTCGCAATTGTTAGTGCCGGCCCTGCTTGGATAACACCAATTTTGTAAATTTGCATTTTTCATGATTGCCTTCCTCTGTTTACGGGCAATTTGGATTGTTACCTCCCTTATTGCTGTATGCATTCTGTAAAAGCTATTATTGTCACCTCTCCCCAATTTATAATCACATATATTTAATCAATCAGACTTGAGTACCTCGATTGAAGGCATCAATAAGATGCATGAGACAAGTATACTGACTTCTGTTGTTTTTTTTGCCAGGTTGTCTGCATACCGTTCTTCGATTAAAGCTAATACGGTTTTTAAGAATACTATTCATCACTTTTGCCTACAGTACCCACGGTAGACTACTATCAGCGATACTGCGCCCACCATTAACCCCAGTGAGACCTAGACTGTTTCTGCCTCACCTATCACCAACCCATGCACTGTGTCCACGTGAACCAGTTAGAGTGCCATTTCCAGCTGCAAACACTTCACTGAGGAGCTCAACCTGTTACAGCACCAACGCAGCTGTAGCATAATGCTAGGTTACGTAACTAAACACGAAGGGAAACTCTCACGCACTTGGTGATATAAATTATAAGCAGCGGCATGGTGAGCAAAGGAAGATGATGAATACGTCATCTGTTTCTGTGGCCCACAGCTAAAGGTGTCATATGGCCTTTACTTTCCCCAATTATTGTCCCGCCCTAAAGACCACAAAATGAAAATTTCCAGTCTTCACTAGATTTCGAACCCAGTACTACCCTCAAATCACTATATACTGTCAATCTACACCTCCCCACACCACCCTCAAATCACTATGTACTAAATAGAGCAGTGAGATTTAAAGGGGGGGGGGTGAAGGATGACATAAAATACAATTTGGTTAAAATATTTATGAGTAGCTTATATTGCATTGATCAGTGATGCCCAACCTAATTCGACCTGTGGGCCATTTTAATTTCCGACACAAATGTCACGGGCCAAATTAATGAAATGATACAAAAACGAAATGAAATTCCCCTTAGACTAGACCTACAAGAAGTTCGTGGATCTAGGTTTGAAGTATATTTTGTACGCGCCCGAAAATGACTTCATTTCTCTAATTCAACTGTGAGCAGCATTGTAGCTAGCTTTATAAATGAGCTTTACATAAATGAGCTTTTCATAGAAACTTTACACAACCTAAGTTTAGATCAAATCATTAAAAAGCCAACTAGATTAAACAACACATTAGATCTCTTCTTAACCAACAGACCTGGATTAGTAGTTGATTATGATATTATCCCTGGTCTATCAGACCATGAGATCATAAAAATACACAGTCAGATAAAAGCAGTAGCCAATACAAAAACCAAAAGAAAAATCTTACTCTGGAATAAATGTAACCTAACACAACTACACCAAGCTGCATTAAACTTTCAACAAACATTCTTATTAGAATTTCATTAAAAACCATCTTAAAAGCATTATAGAAAATCATATACCAACTAAATACACATCAAACAAAATAAATAAATGCTGGTTTAATAATAGACTAAAGAAGCTTAGTAAACAGAAGGAAAACCTATATAGAAAATTTAAAGAAACCAAGGCAGAAAGAGTTTATAAAAAGTATCTAAAAATTAAACACCTAACCCAAAAAGTAAGCAGACAGCTGCAGAGTGAATACATAAATAATGTAATATCTAAAGATAACAACAAAAACCTATGGTCATACATTAAGTCTAAGAAAATGGAAACAACAGGCATAGCGCCATTAAAAGATGAACATAACATAATACATAATGATAATGAAACTAAAGCAAACATCCTAAACAAATACTTTGCATCAGCATTCTCAGCCCCAGGAGACAAAGACATATTTCTTAATTTGAACCAAGTAGACAACATAGAAGATTTAGTAGTACAAGAAAATGGAATTCAAAAACTATTAGCCAACACCAAACCAAATAAAGCGTCTGGACCTGATGGTATTCCAGCTAGATTACTCAAAGAACTAAGCAATGAGCTAGCCCCAGTGTTCAAAATACTCTTTCAGGCATCGCTTAACCAGGGCAGAGTACCAAAGGACTGGAAAGAAGCTAATGTCACCCCCCCTATTTAAAAAAGGAGAAAAATCTGATCCAGGAAACTACAGACCAGTATCACTTACCAGCATCACATGTAAAATACTAGAACACATAATATGTAGCAATATCATAAACCAGTTAGACAAACATAATGTCCTCACCCCATACCAACATGGCTTTAGGAAATATAGATCATGTGAAACACAACTAATAGGACTAATTGATGATTTTTCAAAAGGTTTAGATAATAGTGAACAAATAGATGCTATCTTACTAGATTTTTCCAAGGCTTTTGACAAAGTTCACCACCATAGTTTGCTTAAAAAATTAAAATATTTCGGCATTAACGGTCCACTGCATCAGTGGATTAAAGATTTTCTGATAGGGAAACAAGACACAGATATTTTACAAAGAGAATTAGATGAATTACAGAAATGGGAATCGAATTGGAGCATGTCTTTCCACCCAGAAAAATGTCAGTTGTTAAGAGTAACAAAAAAACTAAAACAAATTAATTCCACTTATCTTATTCATGGCAAACCAGTAACACAGACTAAAAACTCAAAATAACTAGGTGTTATAATAAATGAAAAACTGTTATGGAATCCACATATTGATGAAACTAAAAAAAAAATCCAACAAAGCATTAGGGTTTATTAAAAGAAATTTTTATAAATCAAATAAGAACATAAAACTAAAATGTTATTTAACCTTGGTTAGGCCAATAATAGAATATGCATCCATCGTGTGGGACCCCTCAACTCAAGAAAACATTAAGAAACTGGAACAAACACAAAATAGAGCAGTGAGATTCATAACAAACGAATATTCACATTTGACTAGGGTAACACCATTAGTAAAATCACTAAATTTAGGAAGCCTTCAGGACAGAAGACTCAAAAGTAAAGTAGCAATTATACATACAACACTGAACCATAATCTTCAAATACAAAAACAAAATTTAATAAAATACTCTGAAAGACACAAAAATAAAGGCACATTCCTCATCCCATATGCTAGGACAAATTTGTACAAATACTCCTTCTTCCCTAGTGCTATTAGAGCATGGAATGGGTTGCCTGAGCTAGCCAGAAAAACCAGTGACTTGGCAGAATTTAAGTCATTGGTTAATATGCATGACTAAATGCATGACGCGTAGGACGTAATCTTCTTTTTTTTTGAAGTAACGTCTGTATTATATAAGATAAGAAGATAAGATAAATAAAACATGTTGGTTTATTATCATGTTCCACAAAAAAGTAAAGATCCGTTCACTTTCCCTGGTAGTTTCTACATTCAGATTCCCATTTCATAAACACACAAATGTTAAAGGTCATGGTACCAATTCATCAGAGAAAAGTAAATTCCCTAACCTAGGTAATTTTATTACATTTTATTATTATTTTCTTTTGAAAGTCGATTTTCTAAATTTTGTGCCGACATTTCATTGGGTCGGTTTAAACCAAATCGCGGGCCGGATGTGGCCCGCGGGCCGAATTTGAGCATCACTGATATAGATATTTAACTAATGTTGTTCATAAACTTTTTTTTCTGCACAAATATTGGAAGCTCCTCCCACACTTCAAAAGTGGGGAGAATGTTGTAGAGGCTACCCACCCCCACCCCACCGAAACGACCAACATACCAGAAAGAAATAGGTAAAAATATAAATTATTAGCATTACACATCGGCTACGCCCATTGATTTGGTCCCAGGCCATTTATTGTTTATTTTTCTGAAAAATTCGGTAGGTCGAATGGGGGAGGAGTGGTCACCACTTCCCCCCCCCCTCCGTTTTTGATCTTCCAATTGGTGATGAAACAACAGATATCTCAGGCACTGAGCAGATGTCTTTGAGCGTTCTGTTCGTTGATTGCGATTGTATTCGACTTCATTGGTTTAGTTCCTGTGGTTCAGAGAGACGCACTGCATGTGTCTAATGTCATTGTACAGTCGAGACATGGACTAACTACTTGGCCAAGGCTGCCCCCTGATGGCTAGCATTCTTTTTCACTAACTATCCCTTGGTTTGTTCTAAACTCTAAGTGGATTGTCAATAAAAGAGTATTTTCAAAAATCTTGACATCCATACTTTTGCACATCAAAACGCTAGACAATGAGGCAAACGCAGAATAAAAAAAATGCCGACAACTCTGTTTAGCAAAAAAATGCCGACAACTCTGTTTAGCGTCGTCATTGAACGCAGCATTTACGCACACACACAGTTCCATGGCATCGCTACATGCCGAACACAGAATTACACGATCGCCATTCCAATCATTCCATCTCCAGACCCAATGATTACTGTCCACCCAGACGCAAGTGAAACATCAGAACTTATAGAGTTCCCATCGAGATCTACCGAAGTAAGTTTGATTTTCAATAAATTTAAATCTCGTTCTGGGAATCTATTATACATAATGAGAATATATAATATAGAATCTATCTACTTTAGTCACTTTAGTTAGATAAAATCCAGATGTTTAAGATGTAACCTGGATCTCATGGGTGTAGCCAGAATTGTTTTTAGAAGGGGAGGAATTTTCCGCCCCCACCCACCAATATATATATATATATATATATATATATATATATATATATATATATATAGAGAGAGAGAGAGAGAGAGAGAGAGAGAGAGAGAGAGAGAGAGAGAGAGAGAGAGAGAGAGAGATATACTTCATATAGATATAGATAGGCCTATAGATATAGATATATATATGTGTGCGTGTGTTTGTGAGTACTTAATTAATCTTTATTGCATTCTGACCCTTAATTATATCGGAAGTTGTTTATTGTAGGTTCTTCCTGAAGTTAGTGGAAAAATTGTAGACTCCCCTCCCTTGCCAGGGAGTCTGGGGGAGCGCTGTAAGCTCCCCCAGCGCGCGGCAGAGTTCCGCCGCCAAGCACTATTTTTGGCATTAAAAGCCAGCAAAATGCATATTCTGAGGTATCTACAGTGTATTACCCTGCTATTAAAAAGTTTTATTACAAAAACTTAATCTGCTATACTTACTGACTTAGATCCTTCCGCGCCGTTCGGCGCCTTTGGCGAAAAGCTGTTTCCACAAAATTCTGTCACTGGCAATGTCTGAAGCCTTTTACCATCTGCTCTGAGGACCTCCATGAATGTGTGGCGCCAAGTTGTCCCTGTTTGCGCTTTCCTCCTAATGGCCTCTATGTCTTCGCAACTCTTAATATGTGTAATTCATTTTGTCGGAGAATATGTCCCGCAAACCTCATGCGACGCTATGTCACCACTTACGAAGGATTCAACTCCCAGTTCGGCATAGGATTTCTCTTTGATTGGTACCCAATCTCTATAACTGTCTCCTAAAATCTGTCTTAGCCATCTTTGTTGAACCACACTTAGGCTTTTTCAATTTCGGCAGATGACTATTCACTGCACTTTAGTAATGGAGCCCAGCCACTGGTAGAAATTTGTAACCTCTCTTTGGCTACGCTATTCGAATTAGATGACTGTAGTTTGCTTTAGATTTTATATCAAAAAGGGAAGTTTTATCGTCAAAAAAATCTGTTGGGGGGTTTAAACTAAAAAATCTCAGGAGTTTGTTTTTTTTTAAATTAGAATTTAAATTTAGAATAATATTGAAGAGAGAGATTTTCAACCTCAAAACTCTATGTAGGGGGATTTTTAACTCAAAACCATCTGGAGAGGTTTTAAACTGTAATTTAAATATAGATCTAGATATGGGAATCTAGACTAAATCAAGGTCTAGATCTATTTCTACAAAGAAGTTTGGTTTTAAATTTTAATTATGTTAAAATCCTGAACATGAATTCTATGAAATGGAGATGAATTCATATGATCTAGATAAGCCACATAGCTCTTTCGTCCGTAGCGCATTATACATATATGTTAAATATGGAACCGGTTCTTAGAATTAGCCAAGGAAACTAATGACTAATTTAAGTCTTTTAACATGCACGACTTCATTAAAACATAGGTACTAGTTGAAGTAGTTCTTTTGACGATACCTCTATTTAATTTGTAACTTCGTGGAAACTTTAAAAACCTAAAACGTGGACGTGATTCTCTAGAAATGTTCCTAGAAATTTGACAGTTGCTGTATATCGTTGGGAACAAAAATTTACCCGCTCGTTGGCGTCAAAGGAAAAATTTAAATTGACCGTTATAGTTTTTCAAAATTCAAAAAAGAAATACATTTGAATTAGACTAGAGAAAGACAAAATATTTATATTGAACGGACTCTAAGTCTTCGTGTATTTCAGCATTCGTTCAAAAAGTCTAATGAATTAATGTGCAGGTAAAGGCGCTCATCAAACACAATTCTGCTGAGTCGGGATTCGAACTCAAACCCCACTTGTTAGGTATTCAAGCCATAGTCAAGCGGTTCGGGCCTCTCAGCCAAACATCGCACATGCTGATTACAATGGTCCCCATATTTCAAATAGCATAGGGCCTTACATGTCTAAATCTGGTCCTGACCAGTTCAACAACAAAGTAGCCTAACTTTAGCGAATTGGGAAAAGCGCTGTTTGGATAATACGGCGAATGGCATTGTGGGATTTGGCGTCTGCTCTCCTGTGCACAATCAACAGGCAAGAATCGATTTCAAGATGTATCGTTTCAAAACTTGTATCGATTATTTTGCCTTTTGTCAGTTATCTTCTCAAAACGCATCGAATCTACACTGTGTATGTTAATTGTGTTATCGAATCTTGTTCTGCATGGGGACCAATATATATTTCCGACACTTTTGTCACAAGTAACATCGGACCCGCTGTAGTATGGGCATCACTTTATAAATGCAGTTCTTATTCTTATTAAACACTATGACTTTTTATTCTTTATCAAACACTAGGACTTTATATTCTTATCAAACACTCGGACTTCTTATTCTTATCAAACACTAAGACTTTATATTCTTATCAAACACTAAGACTTTATATTCTTATCAAACACTAAGGCTTTATATTCTTATCAAACACTAAGACTTTATATTCTTATCAAACACTAGGACTTTATATTCTTATCAAACACTAAGACTTTATATTCTTATCAAACACTTGGACTTCTTATTCTTATCAAACACTAAGACTTTATATTCTTATCAAACACTTGGACTTCTTATTCTTATCAAACACTAAGACTTTATATTCTTATCAAACACTAAGACTTTATATTCTTATCAAACACTAAGACTTTATATTCTTATCAAACACTAAGACTTTATATTCTTATCAAACACTAGGACTTCTTATTCTTATCAAACACTGGGACCTGTGGCCTGTTGCCGTTGTTTGTTTGTTTTTTTGTATATATTTTGTATGTCCAGAATTGAGGACTTCGTTATTTTCTAGGTACTAGCATTGTCCCCTTCGTATTCCGAAATAAAGATGTCCAAAAATAAGTCCAAGGGCAAGAAGAACAAGAAGGCCAGGTCAAGGACATCCAAGGTCACCGAAAGCATTGCGCCAACAGAAGCTAACAGCCCAACCGACGACAGTCCAGCCGGAACCAGCAGGCAGTCGATAGCATCAGCAGACGATCTTTTCACCAGACTACCTAGACTAAAATCAAAAATTAGAATCAACATTCACGAGGAGCGTAGCCAGCCAATTTCGGAAGTAATTTCACGCCTAAGATTTACTGTTCAACTGACAACTCTTCTACTGACTCAATTCTCTAGATCACTCACTTCATTAGCTAATTAAGTACCTATTACATGTACCTACATTTCTCTGCTACACACTTAAACCATTGACATTTCTCTGCTACATACATAAACTCTTAACATTTCTCTTTTAAATTATCTGTCGCGCCACTACGGAAATACCCGATTAAACCCCAACTTCTACGCGCCTTGCTATCTTATTTTATCTTATCTTATATAATACAGACGTTACTTCAAAAAAAGATGATGATTACGTCCTACGTGTCATGCATTTAGTCATGCATGTTAACCAATGACCTAAATTCTGCCAAGTCACTGGTTTTGCTGGCTATCTCAGGCAACCCATTCCATGCTCTAATAGCACTAGGGAAGAAGGAGCGTTTGTATAAATTTGTTAAAGCATATGGAACGAGGAATGTGCCTTGAAATATGGTTAAATATGCCTTGCTATTGTGTCATTACATACTTCACTTTTTAAATGATCTGTCGCGTCACTACGGAAATACCCGGTTAAATCCCCAACTTCTGCGCGTCTTGATACTGTGTTATTACAACACTTAGAAACCTATCACGATAAAAACTTAGTGTGTCAACCATTAAATCTGTCTTCTATTTCATGTCTCTAGATGTTCCTGCTGGCTGTGATCGTCCTCTTCCTCTTCGTCGTCTGCTCTCACATCTTTGCACGACATGTAAGTTAGTAACAAACAATACAAACTATTTATTCTTAATTGATAGTGCGGAGAATTTATAGCCCGCCATATGTCTAGACTTTCAAACGATTACGGGGCATGGTGGGATGATAAGCCATTTTTTTACAGGGGAGAGGATTCATAAAACGGAGAGGCTGAAATCGCTTGGACGTCACTTGGCTACCTATCAAGAGAGCTCGAGGATCGACACCTTACTCGGGCAGAGTTATGTTTACTGTGCGCCTAATGGAAGCACAGAAAACCTTCTCCCAGATACCCCCTCCCCCCTCTGGTCTACACAAGAGTTTGGAACAAAGCGCTCTGAGCATGCTATAAACATGACAGTAGCGCTATATAAAAGCAATTTCAAAAACATTGCTGAGATGAAATTATCTATCTATATATATGATTCTCTTCTTCCCTCAAAAGTTTAAACGAGTAGTAAGGAGTAAAGGAAAGATCACTCTCTTATTTCTGTGTTACTTTCGTAGCGCAGCATGGTGTGAATGAAAATGGTGCGAATTTGGCTATTGAATGTAAGTGGGATTTAAAGGTGGAAGCCGAAAGGGATGGACAGGAAGTAGAGTTGGGAAATAGGATGTTTACGTCATTTGTGATCATATTCAAGTATTTTTAGATTAACACTGCGGTCGCATAGGTTGCAGTGGCCTAAGGCCGGCCCTGCAAAATAGCGGCGTTAAAACGTTAAGTAACACTGTTTATAACTGTGTGTTTGTTTTGTTTTGTTTTTGTTTTGTTTTTGTTTTGTTTTTGTTTTTGTTTTTTTTGTTGTTTTGTTTTGTTTTTCTTTTTGTTTTAATTTGTTTTTGTTTTGTTTCTCTTGTATTCTTTCTCTCATTCAGTCTCTCTTTATCTTTCTCTTATCTTTTTCCTTTCTCTTTATTAATGTTCTTCTTTCTCTCTGTTTTTTTATACTTCCTTTTCTCCCTCTCTCATTCTTTTTATCTTTCTCTCCCTCTCTGTCGTTCTCTTTTTTTTTTTGTTTCCTCTTTCTTTCTTTCTTTCCATCTCTTTCTTTCCTTCTTTTTCTAAATCTCTCTCTCTCTCTCTCTCTCTCTCTTTGTCTCCTATATGTCCCATATGTGTCTCTATCTATGTATTACTACTGCTTACTCTATATATAATGTTATATCTGAAATGTATCTTCAGTCCAGTACTGTGACTCAGATGGTAAACATTGTGGTGCTTCATGTTGATGTTGACATGTGCAAGTAAGTCAGTGAGTCAGTAGGTCAGCAAACATTTGACAAACATCTGACAAACATTTGACAAACATCTGACAAACATCTGACAAACATCTGACGAACATTAGAAAAACATCTGACAAACATTTGACAAACACATGATTTTCATTAGTCTTTGAATAGCACTCCAAAACGTTTGTATTTATGTTTAAGCTAAATAGCATAAGTTCAGCGCGTAAGTGATTTCACTTCAAGTAATGCACTCATTCTTAAGGAATCGAAGACAAGCGTTTTATATGGAGTCTGTTTCAATCATTCAAAGCAATTGAACATAAGTCTAGTTTATATATACGAGTCAAGTTTAGATGACTTAAATTAAGTGTACGTAAGTCAAGTTTAGATGACTCAAATCTAGTATACATAAGTCAGGTTTAGATGACAAGAATCAATTGTATGTAAGTCAAGTTTGGATGACTTAAATCCAGTGTACCTAAATCAAGTTTAGATGACTCAAATCTAGTATACACAAGTCAGGTTTAGATGACTTGAATCAATTGTAAGTAAGTCAAGTTTAGATGACTTGAATCAATTATATGTAAGTCAAGTTTAGATGACTTAAATCCAGTGTACCTAAGTCAAGTTTAGATGACTTAAATACAGTGTACCTAAGTCAAGTTTAGATGACTTAAATCCAGTGTACCTAAGTTAAGTTCAGATTACTTAAATCCAGTGTACCTAAGTCAAGTTTAGATTACTTAAATCCAATGTACCTAAGTCAAGTTTAAATGACTTAAAGTACAATTTTGCCCCTTAGTCAGTTCAACAGTTGGGGCACCACAAATGATCTGTCGACCGTCTTTCTCCATGCCCCTGTGTCTTTTACCTTGAATAAAATCTTGTTCAATGTCAGGCCCGTCCATTCTTTTATGTTGTCTTCCCATCGCTTTCTCTGTCTGCCACTTCTTCTTTTTCCTGGTACTGTTCTCTGAAGGAAGATCTTGGCGAGCCCTGGGGACCTTGTGATATGGCCATAAAATGAAGTTTGCATAAAGTCAAATTTTACAAATTGATATTATAATGATGTTGTTTTTTTTTCAGCGAAACCTTTCCATCTATCCTGTATCCCTGAGTCCAGCTAGAGTATCCTGTATCCTTGAGTCCAGCTAGAGTTTACCAGTTAACTGAAAAGACCTATTGCTTACCAAGAAATCTTCGTATCAACATTTACAACCAACGTCCGTGTTGAAACATTTTTTTTAAAATATGTAGACTAGACAACGTCAATTTTGCTGGATTTGGCCATGAGAAGTGAATTAGACTTGACAGGGTCTGCTTTATGCTTAGACTGACAGGAGCGTTGACTAAGGGAGACGATGTGTCTGTCATCTATTGAATGGAGCAATTGACATTACTGATGGCGCAATGCAAAAATATCAACCGTAACAACGAAACAAATTAAAGGCAACACAACGAAACAAATAAATAAAACAAGTACAATTACTCAAATGTTTTCAATTCTTTCTTTCTTATTTTTTATTATCTTTTATCTTTTTAAAAATTAAATACAATGAAAGATTCATGTGCAGTGCGGGAGATAATTAACATTTAAATAGCGGCGATGTGGTGTGAACCCTGCTAAAGAGCTGTAGCTGACATCTTCCAGATTTGAGACTTCGCGAAGAGTTAGACCGTACTTTTGATGCAGAGATGATAATGTAGAATGGTCAAGGCTTCACGGGAGAAATATTAAAAGCAAAGATTATATATATGTAAGATAAAATAGTAAACATTTTAACTCTTTCAATCCGGATGTTATAATTAAACATTTTAACTCTTTCAATCCGGATGTTATAAGTTAACATTTTAACTCTTTCATTCCGGATGTTATAAGTAAACATTTTAACTCTTTTAATCCGGATGTTATAAGTAAACATTTTAACTCTTTCGATCCGGATGTTATAAATAAACATTTTAACTCTTTCAATCCAGATGTTATAAGTAAACATTTTAGCTCTTTCAATCCGGATGTTATAAGTAAACATTTTAGCTCTTTCAACCCGGATGTTATAAGTAAACATTTTAACTCTTTCGATCCCGATGTTATAAGTAAACATCTTAACTCTTTCAATCCGGATGTTATAAGTAAACATTTTAACTCTTTCAACCCAGATGTTCTAATTCTTACTTCCCCGACCCACCTCTCATCCATTGATTCTTTGCATTCTTCCCACTGTTCAGTTCTCTTATACTCAAGCAGAAATAAGCGTCCCTTCTGTATCACGTGACAATCAGACGACAATTTAGGTCTGTTGGTTACAGTGTCTCTTGTTTTCACAACTAAGACTTCAACAAAAAAAAAAAAACTTCCTAGTCACTTACCAGTCACTTCCTAGTCACTTCCTAGTCACTTCCCGGTTACCTTTAGGCTTGAGCCGTGTCTTAAAGCGTAAACCAGAAAAGCATACACATTTTTTTAAAGGGGAAGAGCTCCACACTTACAACTATGTGTCTCAAACAAAATAATTACAAATAATTAATTGACTAATTGGTTATTTTTATTATTGATTTGCGTTTATAGGTACAATAAATAACATTTAATAAGAAATTTTAAAAAGTGATTAAAAGGAAAGAACTCCACACTTACAACTATATGTTTCAAACAAAATAATTACAAAACAATTATTGACTAATTGGTTATTTTTATTATTGATTCGCATTTTTAGGTACAATAACAAAAATATTTAATAATAATTAAAACAGGTGATTAAAAACCCAAAATCAGGCTGATGCGCTCTCTGGTCATGGCCACATTTTTATAAGCTTGCGAGTCTTGGATGCTGACTGCAGAGCTAGAGAGGGGGATCCTAGCAATGGAATTGAGATGCTACAGAAGGAACCTAGGTATCACATTAAAAACCGCATCACAAACGAAGAGATTAGAGACAGGGTTACTGCAGCGATTGGACCCCATGATGACCTGCCAACTATCGTAAAAAAAACGCAAGCTTAAAATCTATGGCCGTATTACAAGGTCGTCGGTCTCACAAAGACCTTCCTCCAGGGCTAAGTACCAGGAAAAAGAAGAAGAAGCAGACAGAGAAAGCGATGGGGAGACAACATAAAAGAATGGACAGGTCTGCCGCTGAAGGAGGTAAAAGACAGAGAGGAATGGAGATACACGGTCAACAAAACTTGCCTGGTGCCCCAACGGTCCAACAGACTCAGGGATAGGTCAAAGTAAAAACTTGCCTGGTGCCCCAACGGTCCAACAGACTCAGGGATAGGTCAAAGTAAAAACTTGCCTGGTGCCCCAACGGTCCAACAGACTAAGGGATAGGTCAAAGTAAAAACTTGCCTGGTGCCCCAACGGTCCAACAGACTCAGGGATAGGTCAAAGTAAAAACTTGCCTGGTACCTCAACGGTCCAACAGACTCAGGGATAGGTCAAAGTAAAAACTTGCCTGGTGCCCCAACGATCCAGCAGACTAAGGGATAGTTAAAGTAAAAACTTGCCTGGTGCCCCAACGGTCCAACAGACTCAGGGATAGGTCAAAGTAAAAACTTGCCTGGCGCCCCAACGGTCCAACAGACTCAGGGATAGGTCAAAGTAAAAACTTGCCTGGTGCCCCAACGGTCCAACAGACTCAGGGATAGGTCAAAGTAAAAACTTGCCTGGTGCCCCAACGGTCCAACAGACTCAGGGATAGGTCAAAGTAAAAACTTGCCTGGTACCTCAACGGTCCAACAGACTCAGGAATAGGTCAAAGTAAAAACTTGCCTGGTGCCCCAACGGTCCAGCAGACTAAGGGATAGTTAAAGTAAAAACTTGCCTGGTGCCCCAACGGTCCAACAGACTCAGGGATAGTTAAAGTAAAAACTTGCCTGGTGCCCCAACGGTCCAGCAGACTAAGGGATAGTTAAAGTAAAAACTTGCCTGGTGCCCCAACGGTCCAACAGACTAAGGGATAGGTCAAAGTAAAAACTTGCATGGTGCCCCAACGGTCCAGCAGACTAAGGGATAGGTCAAAGTAAAAACTTGCCTGGTACCTCAACGGTCCAACAGACTCAGGGATAGGTCAAAGTAAAAACTTGCCTGGTACCTCAACGGTCCAACAGACTAAGGGATAGTTAAAGTAAAAACTTGCCTGGTGCCCCAACGGTCCAACAGACTCAGGGATAGGTCAAAGTAAAAACTTGCATGGTGCCCCAACGGTCCAACAGGCTAAGGGATAGTTAAAGTAAAAACTTGCCTGGTGCCCCAACGGTCCAACAGACTCAGGGATAGGTCAAAGTAAAAACTTGCCTGGTGCCCCAACGGTCCAACAGACTAAGGGATAGGTCAAAGTAAAAACTTGCCTGGTGCCCCAACGGTCCAACAGACTCAGGGATAGGTCAAAGTAAAAACTTGCCTGGCGCCCCAACGGTCCAACAGACTCAGGGATAGGTCAAAGTAAAAACTTGCCTGGTGCCCCAACGGTCCAGCAGACTAAGGGATAGTTAAAGTAAAAACTTGCCTGGTGCCCCAACGGTCCAGCAGACTAAGGGATAGGTCAAAGTAAAAACTTGCCTGGTACCTCAACGGTCCAGCAGACTCAGGGATAGGTCAAAGTAAAAACTTGCCTGGTACCTCAACGGTCCAACAGACTAAGGGATAGTTAAAGTAAAAACTTGCCTGGTGCCCCAACGGTCCAACAGACTCAGGGATAGGTCAAAGTAAAAACTTGCATGGTGCCCCAACGGTCCAGCAGACTCAGGGATAGGTCAAAGTAAAAACTTGCCTGGTGCTCCAACGGTCCAACAGACTAAGGGATAGGTCAAAGTAAAAACTTGCCTGGTGCCCCAACGGTCCAACAGACTCAGGGATGGGTCAAAGTAAAAACTTGCCTGGTGCCCCAACGGTCCAACAGACTCAGGGATAGGTCAAAGTAAAAACTTGCCTGGTACCTCAACGGTCCAACAGACTCAGGGATAGGTCAAAGTAAAAACTTGCCTGGTGCCCCAACGGTCCAGCAGACTAAGGGATAGTTAAAGTAAAAACTTGCCTGGTGCCCCAACGGTCCAACAGACTAAGGGATAGTTAAAGTAAAAACTTGCCTGGTGCCCCAACGGTCCAGCAGACTAAGGGATAGTTAAAGTAAAAACTTGCCTGGTGCCCCAACGGTCCAACAGACTAAGGGATAGGTCAAAGTAAAAACTTGCATGGTGCCCCAACGGTCCAGCAGACTAAGGGATAGGTCAAAGTAAAAACTTGCCTGGTACCTCAACGGTCCAACAGACTCAGGGATAGGTCAAAGTAAAAACTTGCCTGGTACCTCAACGGTCCAACAGACTAAGGGATAGTTAAAGTAAAAACTTGCCTGGTGCCCCAACGGTCCAACAGACTCAGGGATAGGTCAAAGTAAAAACTTGCATGGTGCCCCAACGGTCCAACAGGCTAAGGGATAGTTAAAGTAAAAACTTGCCTGGTGCCCCAACGGTCCAACAGACTCAGGGATAGGTCAAAGTAAAAACTTGCATGGTGCCCCAACGGTCCAACAGACTCAGGGATAGGTAAAGATTAGAAATATTGTTCAACTACCGGAAGTTGAAAATGACGTCTTTTAATTTTGATCCCAGTTTTTAAAAAGTGTGTTTTTTTTTCGTCTAAATCTCGAAACTTCTGCTTTTATTGTTAAATGAAGCTTCAGAGGCTAGCGTCATTGAACTCATTGATATTATGTGGTGATACAACACGTGACGTATGTCAGATATTCATTCGCCCTCCAACCTAAATAATGTTGACTACCGTTGAGATAATAATTTGTGATCAGGGAAGTATGCGAGCGTTAGCTACATATACCCATATACTAAAAAATGATGGCGCTTGTTCATGTTCAGTACATTGATTTAGCGTATTAGTGTCTAAGTATCTTTCGTAAGTTCATGTGTTGTTTACCTTAATATAGCCTTGTTTTCGGTTGCTCAACAGTATTATTTTAATTATTATCAAAAAAAATTATAGTTCCCCTTTCAGACCTTGTGTGCGTCGATAATTGTTGTGATTATCAAAAGACCATTTACTTCTTAAGTGAGATGCACTGTTGTTAACCTTTTTTTTAACAATTCCTCTTATCAGCTTGCGAATTCTTCATGGAAACTGGAACTTGGGTAGACACATTCTAAAATAAAACGATCTAACGATTTTCTAATTCAGTTTAAATTTATCATTGCTACATCTAGAAAAAAAAAAACCAAAAAGCTAGATCTAGCTAATGTAGACAATCTTTATTTTGGTATAGGTACTGTGATGTGCTTGTTCAGATGTCTTGAGGTCAACTAACGATGACTGTTGAATTTCATCCAATTACTGTGCAAGCGTTTGAGTTTTATTGTTCGGGTGTATTCAGTGTAGTTGCTCAACAAACAAACTAAACAAGACATCGATTTAACTAGTGAAGAGATGTGGTCAACACTGATGAACAATGTAACAGATGTTTATTCCAAGAAAAGGCCGCAGTAAAAGTCTCTGTCAAAATAAACACGTCTTTACCCTAGAGAATTCTATTGCTAACTGATTTTCCGGTCTCTTATCTTATCTTCTTATCTTATATAATACAGACGTTACTTCAAAAAAGAAGATGATTACGTCCTACGCGTCATGCATTTAGTCATGCATATTAAACAATGACTTAAATTCTGCAAAGTCACTGGTTTTTCTGGCTAGCTCAGGCAACCCATTCCATGCTCTAATAGCACTAGGGAAGAAGGAGTATTTGTACAAATTTGTCCTAGCATATGGGACGAGGAATGTGCCTTTATTTTTGTGTCTTTCAGAGTTTTTTTTATTAAATTTTGCTTTTGTATTTGAAGATTATGGTTCAGTGTTTTATGTATAATTGCTACTTTACTTTTGAGTCTTCTGTCCTGAAGGCTTTCTAACCCAACATATCCCAAACGTCACTAGTCTCGTTCAATACACGTCATCTATGGTGCGTCGCTAAAACTAATACTACAAATAAAGTGTCTAACAGTACTCACGCATGTATTAATTGACGTATACAAATATTTAGACGTTCAGGAAATTTTGCGCACCGTCTTCAAAGTCTGGATCTACAGGCTTATCACCAAACTAGTCTCCTCAATCAATTTATACCAGATAGTATTCTATACTATATTGTGGCTCTATATATCACAATTGGAATAACGTTAGGTCGAGAAAGAAAGTAATATAATAATCATATGTTACTTGTCGTGAGGGACCGTGAAATTTGTATTTCTTTGTTATTGACGATGTAACACCTTTCGAACTACTGAATAAAAGATGATAAATAATAAATTTAAATACATATTCATCCTAAATTGGTAAAAAAAAAATCGAATTATGGTCACTTTCAGTCGAGAAACGACTCATGGAAATGAGATGAATGCCTGGGCATCAGCTGTGGTCGGAAAGATGTCGCCCACACAGCAGTACACCCCCACCCCCGCCCATCTCCCCCATCTCCACACAGATGATGCATCCAGATGAGAGTCAAGTGCGATACAGATTTAAGGAGCGGCGTCGCGGGGTGTAGCAAAGAGTGCTATAGATATAGCTATACAATATCTAGCATTCGAATCTTGGCTGCTGTCTCTTCATTAACTCTTTCTCTCCGTAATTATTTACCAGATTCTGGTGGAATCAACGCTGGTATCGTCAGTTAGGAGAGAAAGAGTTCAATTAACAGCTTCATAACGGAAGGATGGTTTTATTTGACTTGTTTTACTGTCACGCCTAAGAAAGATTCGCATATCGACGTTCGGAGATATCCGGACACTCTGACATAAAATCGAGAAGAATCGCGTCAGCGGAGACGTTTCAAAGTGGATTTTTTTGTTTTTCAAGATGTTTTGCGTTGATATTGTTGCACATGTTTCTCGCAAAATCGCCAAACATTTGTAAGGGTCCTACTTTGTAAGGTGAAGCGTCGACTCTTACTTAAGATGTTTAATTTTCTTATACATTCATAGAATTTACCGACAGTACTAATAATCAAGCATGGATTTGTACCTTAAATGAAATATGTTGATTTGTTTTTTTTTAGGGGACCTCAGCTTTTTTTTTTAGCGTTTGATGTCAGTTGTCAAACTATTTACACCCCAGAAATCTTTGGCCTTTTGCCTATTTTCTTTGCTTCTTTTTTTGGCTATTGGCCTCTTTATTGGGCATTTTAAAAAATATTTTTTATTAAAAAAAGGGTAAAATTTTTAATAAATTAATTACAATGTAATCAAACATGAAAATGAAAATAGTTACAAAAGGTTTCATAGCATTTATCGTTTTAAGTTGCACTTTACATGATATTACTACTTTTAGTGCATATGATTTAAAAAACAAAATACATAGCTTATACAAAGAAAAAATTAAAACACTAACTAATTATTTACACGATTAATCCTATGAGAATTGTTTATTACTTTATGGGGTAAATCTAGGTCCACCCCGGACAAAAATTACCATAACAATTTGGCGACCCCGAC
The DNA here is from genome assembly GCA_036873155.1 of Biomphalaria sudanica. Classification (NCBI taxonomy): domain Eukaryota; kingdom Metazoa; phylum Mollusca; class Gastropoda; family Planorbidae; genus Biomphalaria; species Biomphalaria sudanica. The sequence continues at coordinate 127,267 of JAZGLO010002016.1, forward strand.
TTTTCAAAGAAGAGGTTTTAAAATTAACTTCTTAAAAACATTTTTACGTTTTTAAATGAAATTTTGCTGTACTTGTTAATAAAAAGTAAAAAATTATTCAAATTGAGCAATATTAAGGTTTTGGACAGATTTTTCTTTCAAAAAAATACAATCATACTAAAATATATTTATACCTGACCAAAACAATAAAAATGAGAGATTAAAAATTACCTCTCTTAAAATTCAAGGCTCTCGTATACATTTTATTTATTACCTCCCTTGAAAAAATAACCTCATTTAACCTTTTAAATCTTTCTAAAGTTAACAGATAGTGACATAATATCAGGAGACAAGAGTTATCTCCGTTTAAAAATTTATCCTTATGAAAAATTTACAAGAGTTTGTAACCTCAGTAACAACAGCACCCAACAAATAGCGTTCGTAAAAGACAAAAACCATAAAAACAGAGTTTATAAAGCCTTATTAAGCCTTACTTTAGAAAATATAACTTATTGATACCAACAGTAATTAAAAACATATACAGAGCTATAACAGTACAAATATAAAGTGTAAAGACTCAGTTTAACACTGACTATCGGTGATTGTAATCATCTTCTTTTTTGAAGTAACGTCTGTATTATATAAGATAAGATAAGATTGCGTCAAATCTAATTTCATGTTTTTCTCAACCTTCGGGGATTTCCGCCAACAATCGTCTAATTTCATCGTCTGAAAGAAACTGATCTTGCGGAATGTTAGGATGCAACCTGACAGCTTTTTCGATTAGGCTTCGTGAGTTCAGGCTTGACTCTCTGCATCTTGACTGTCCAGCCCAAGCCATGGCTTCAAGGATACACACTGCTATCTGTAGTTGTTTGCTCTTCCAGTCTAGACAGTTCTTTAACATGCTTAAACATAGTCTGTAGGATCCTCTTTGAATGTAGGTAAATGCTAATTGGTAATAATCTAAAGGAAATAAAAATCGACTCGTTTTTAAATACTGCTCGAAGTGTTTTGTTGATTTGACTATCCAAGGATTACTGTTAGAATACCTCCTCAATTCACCTGCATATAAAATTAACTTAGCTTGAAGTTCTGTGCTGGTTTGAAGAGATTTTGTGCTAATGACCTTTGGCCTGTTCTTTCTATTCTTTCTATTTTTTTCCCATGAATTCGCTAGATGTGTATATAATTTCCCCAATTGATAGTGTGCTGATGGATTTGACGGGTTGAGTTAAAGGATTCTTCTAAATAAGAAACCGCCAGACGCCTATCATTGTCGTAATAGGTCAAACCTAGAATGTACGTCACCACATCATCTTTAGAGCCATACCGCTTTACTTGCCTTAGCAGTGCGCGGTCAGTATATGACGTATATGACGTCTGCTCCTGATGCCAGTCAAACTGCTCACGGGTTCTTTGCCTAAATTCTCTGAGCTGTAAATATGCCATAGCTTTGATACCTTTGCTGCTATTCCCTTCCACTATGTCACGAAAAATTTCTAAGAACGTTTTTTGATCATCCAGACTACAACATTTCTGAAAGAGTTTTAACACTGAAAGTTTTTCACGAGAGCTTAAAAGGGATATAGAGTTTGTTTTTACTAAAAATTGTAAAATTTTGTAAATGGATTCAAACCTCTTTCCATCACTTGAAAGTTGGCAGAAATAGTAGGCATATTCAATGACTGACTTTGCCATAGTTCTGTGGCATTCTGTCCCTTTGATGAGCTCTATTTGTACCAGGGTTTCGTCTCTTGTTGTAAGGTCGTTAGTTAACTGGCTGATGTATGCAAGATTTGCAAGCGCTGGCAAGTCTGTTTTGTTTGTATCTGACAGAATCTCGCAATTGATCTTCAACCCTTCAGCTACTTGTCCCCGCTCTACCAGTAAACGCGTGAGCAGATTTTTTCTCCATAACTCTGGAACGTAAGTGCAACTCTTGTGTTTTAATTTGTCTTCTAAATAGTGCCAGACACGAGAAGTCACCCTTAGATCTAATCCTACACATTCCTCTGTATTGATACATAACTTTGCCTTCCCTACGTTGAAGGAACATGGAATGTCATTTAAGTGTGTTCCCATCCATTGCAGAGTATCTGGGCTTAGCGCCTTCATTCTCCTTTTGGGGGATATCTGGGAAATTGGAAAAGATAAAAGCTATGAAATGTCTCAATTTGTATAAGAAAATATTATACATTAACATACACACATATATATATATATATATATGTATATACATTCTGGCTCATCGACTGACTGGCTCCATACTAGTCCTCCCACTTAGTGTGGACGAAAAAAAAATAGCCTGTTATCACGTACGTTGTGACTGGAAAGCACTAAGCCCTTTTCACAATTGGAACTGGAGAAGTTAGACTCATAATGATATTTTTCACACAGTCTCGTGCCAATATGTTTACATGAATCCGAAATATTAATGTTTTATAGCAGACTATTGTCATTGTTCCGTAATGCATTCATCAATACTGATGCGCAATTTTAATTTTTTTGCCGTCACGGGGAAAGACGTTTTTATTTTTACAAAGCATATATCCACGAGCTCTGTCTGTCTAGTAAAAAGTTTGGACCTTATTTCTCTCACACACATTCTCGGATCAAGTTGAAACATCGCACAAGTATTCATTGACATAGACAAGACATAAATCAATGATAAAAAAAGGAACCAATAAGACAATTAATTAATAGTAATTAATTATTTTATTTAATACCAACATTTGAAACTAGTGCTTCAGTATTCACATATATGGCTAAATATGTTGGTTTTAGTCCCCTTAAATTTTCACTATTGGCTCTTAACTTATAAACGATGCCGACAATAGCAAACACATCCTTAGCGTAGCGAAAAACCACTTGGCTACCTATGTGGCTACCTATGAAAGTGGCTCGTGCTTGAATCCCCACTCGAAGTGAGTTGTGTTTGTTGAAAGCCTAAAGGTAGCACTGCAACCTTTTTTTACCTTCCTTTATTGGTTCTATAATACAAACGTTAAGTCTGTCCTTCTATACGGTTCACAAGCTTGGAGAGTCACTAAAACAAATTTGGAAAAGCTTCAAACTTTCGTAAACAGATGCCTACGCCGGATATTTGGAATTAGGTGGCCAGAAAAGATAACTACTATCGATTTGTTGGAGAGAACTAGACAAAAGCCCATAGCCCAAGACATCACAAAACGAAAATGGAGCTGGATAGGACACACCCTGCGAAAACCAGCCACCAAAATGTTGCAAGGCAGGCACTTGACTGGAACCCACAAGGAAAGAGGAAAGTGGGCAGACCCAAGCAAACCTGGAAGAGGTCAGTCATCAGGGAAGCTGAGGGTACTGGAATGACATGGGAGCAAATGAAGAAAGCTGGCCAGAAACGAGTTCGGTGCAGAGGTGTATTTGCGGCCTTATGCTCCCCTGGGAGTACACAGAATGAAGTTATAAGTTATTGGTTCATGAAAGATAAGCAAGCAAAATAAAACAAAATAATTAAATCTTAAGGCACGTGATAATATTAATAAATCAATAAAAAAAAAACTGTCGCGTGGCAGCCTGTGTGCATTACGTAATTTGTATTGAAGAGATAGAGAGCCACGTGGTTAAATGTTGTTTATTTACGATTGGTGAATGAGGCCCATTCGCTATGATCTCATCACTTGTCTGGACCAGTTCGACAGGGGTGGTAGGAGAAAGAACGGATGATCGCTTTTTATGTGGGTTTTTTTTTGAATTTTTTTAGTTTGTTTGTTGTTGTTTTTTTACAAAAAAGGGAACGACCTGAATTCAAAATTGTGGTGTAAAACCTTCTAAGGCGTTTCAAGCCAACGCGGGAACCACTCTGCTAGCGAAGAGTCTCTGAACATGGAAGATTGTATAGCTATCTATTGTTTCTATTTCATGTTTGTGTTCACTAAGCCTGAGACGGCAGCCTGATATAAATGGGACTAATTTATCTTATATCACCACTTCATTTAAGTACTATATCCTTCGTTTGTTTGAGATACAAAACAAAATAATTCATTACCAATAGTTAATTAACTAATTGGTTGTTGTTTTTTTAAATTGATTCTTGTGTTGTCAGGTAAAAGAAATAATTGTGCAAAATGTTGTTTTGTTCCGAGATTGAATGTCGTATACAAACTTTTGGCCAGGCCGCCAGACAGACACACATACAGACAGACAGACATACAGACAGACAGACAGAGTGAGATGATATAATCGTTGTAAAAATGAAAATAATTTGTAAACAAGCAAAATACTTTTTTTTTTAAATACTTTCAAAAAAAGGAAAGCTTATATAAGGTAAAGAACCTCTCAATTACAGACCTATCTCTATATACTGCAAAATGTATTTCCCTTTCGCTAACTAAAACACAATTAATTATTAATTACCACTTATCAAATACTTAATTCGTTAATTGCCACTTAGACAAACATAACGTCCTCACCCCATACCAACATGGCTTTAGGAAATATAGATCATGTGAAACACAACAAATAGGACTAATTGATGACTTTTCAAAAGGTTTAGATAATAGTGAACAAATAGATGCTATCTTACTATATTTTTCCAAGGCTTCATGAAAGATAAACAAGCAAAATAAAACAAATAATTAAATCTTAAGCCACGTGATAATATTAATAAAACAATACAAAAAAAACTGTCACCACCATAGTTTGCTTTAAAAATTAAAATGTTTCGACATTAATGGTCCATTGCATGAGTGGATTAAAGATTTTCTGATAGGGAGAGAACAAACTGTAATAATAAATGGCTCTAAATCAACACCAATAACAGTAAACTCAGGTGTACCTCAAGGAACAGTCTTAGATCCACTACTATTTTTAATTTACATAAATGATTTACCAAATTGCATTAGTTCAGGAACAAAAGTCAGATTATTTGCAGACGATTGCATAATATATAGAACAATAAAAACAACACAAGACACAGATATTTTACAAAGAGAATTAGATGAATTACAGAAATGGGAATCAAATTGGAGCATGTCTTTCCACCCAGAAAAATGTCAGTTGTTAAGAGTAACAAAAAAACTAAAACAAATTAATTCCACTTATCTTATTCATGGTAAACCAGTAACACAGACTAAAAACGCAAAATACTTAGGTATTATAATAAATGAAAAACTGTCATGGAATCCACATATTGATGAAACTATAAAAAAAAATCCAACAAAGCATTAGGGTTTATTAAAAGAAATTTCTATAAATCAAATAAGAATATAAAACTAAAATTTTATTTAACCTTGGTTAGGTCAATAATAGAATATGCATCCTCCGTTTGGGACCACTTAACTCAAGATAACATTACGAAAATGGAACAGACACAAAATAGAGCACTGAGATTCATAACAAACAAATATTCACACTTAACTAGAGTAACACCTTTAGTAAAATCTCTAAATTTAGAAAGCCTTCAGGACAGAAGACTCAAAAGTAAAGTAGCAATTATACATAAAACACTGAACCATAATCTTCAAATACAAAAACAAAATCTAATAAAATACTCTGAAAGACACAAAGATAAAGGCACATTCCTCATCCCATATGCTAGGACAAATTTGTACAAATACTCCTTCTTCCCTAGTGCTATTAGAGCATGGAATGGGTTGCCTGAGTTAGCCAGGAAAACCAGTGACTTGGCAGAATTTAAGTCATTGGTTAATATGCATGACTAAATGTATGGCGCGTAGGACGTAATCATCTTCTTTTTTGAAGTAACGTCTGTATTATATAAGATAAGAAGAAGATTGCCTGATTGATTCGTGTATCGACAATTATAATGTTGCATTGCAGTTTCAACTTCATCCGAGAAAACAAAAATGTAAAACAATCATGACAGACAGACAGACGGACTCAGTGAATACTAGTTTTGTAAAAAGAAAAAAAGAGTGATACTCACAGTTTGAAGACTTTGCCAAAAAAAAGTTTCTGTTAATTATATTTGATTGGTTCACACAATAACATCATGTTGGTGAATGCCCCGTCACCCGTTGGGTTGTAATTTTATAGAAATAACGTGAAAACGTTTTACATAACCAAATTACATCATGGTTAAATTTAGACAACGTTACGATGCAGCTTTATTTTTTTCAATGCTATGATATTGTGTGTATTAGTGACAGAGGGGGCCGAATAAAAGGCGAGAGATAAGGCATTTTTTCCCCCTGTACACTGCACTTTTACACAAACACAGATTTCAATAATATATAGGCCTATTCCTAAATTAAAGACGTGTACAAATCGGGTACATTTAGTTCTAAAAAAAAATGTCTACGTAATAAGACCAACTAGATCAGCGGTTCTCAACCTTTTAAGCTCGGCGACCCCTTTTTTACAATCCCCGCTCTGCCGCGACCCCCCCCCCGACACACACATACAGCAATAGAAGAGTAGGCAACAACAATCCATAGTTTCGATGGTCTTAAGCGACCCCTGGCAAATGGTCAATCGACCCCCAAAGGGGTCGCGAGCCACATGTTGAGAACCCCTGAACTAGACTAACTGATAACAGTCAAGTCTAAGCTAGAGCTACGTAAACAGATATCTACAGCCAAGTCTCCACCATTTGTCACCCTCGACGTTTCACCAATGAAATAGATTTCTTTTTATTAGAAAGATTCATTTCCATTAATATAATAATAATAATAATAATAATAATAATAATAATAATAATAATAATAATAATCTATATTATCCATAAGGAAATTTGTCTTACCATTTGTGCACAACACCAAACAAAACATAATTATGGAAAACCAAAATATACATTCACACCTGACTCACTCATAATTTACATGTGAAAACTTGTTAATTGCGTTGCTAAGTCTGAGATCTGTTGTGTACTCCTCGTCATAGCTACTCAAGTTAGTGCTGGATGTAAGTTAAAGGTTACAAGGATCCTACCTATGCATTATTAATTTTAGTATGTCATACATTTAGAGTCGTTTCCCTTATTTTATATGCATATTTTTAAAATGTATACACGTAGAGACTCTGGCTGCTTTTTACAAAGCTTATATCAACTCACTTTGTCTGTCTGTGTGTCCGTCAGTCTGGTCAAATGTTTGTACACGTTATTTCTCCCACACCCACTCTCGGATCAAGCTGATATTTCAGCTTTCAGTTAATTCTTTTACCTGACAACACATGAATTAATAAAAAAAAAACAAGGTTACAACCACAGTTTGTGTGGAAACACAAACTCAAAATCGGCCCCCAAAGTGGTCCACCCAGGCAGGTAAAAAGGCAGGTTTCAATATTTTCAGAAAGAATAAAATTATATCAAAGGCGACTGGCAGAGAAGAATAGAGAAAGAAGGTTTATAATAATAATGATAATTTTATTTAAAAAGCGCTGTTAAGAAACAAAATGTAGGCTCAAGGTGCTGTGATAACATTACACGACAGCCAGAATGACAAACTAATCTAACAAAAGTTTTAAACAGATAGGTCTTAATGTCCTTCTTAAAAGTGGTGTAGCATGTTGTCTGTCTGAGGGAGTGAGTTCCAAACCTTTATTCCGTGCACTGAAAAAGCCCGCAGACCGTAGCTTTTGAGGGAGAAACGTGACACTACTAAAAGCGTTGAGTCCATTGAGCGAAGGGCTCTCTGGGGGACATATGGAGTAATCAGTTCAATAAGGTACAGGGGCATCTCATTGTTATATATACACTGATGACAAAGTGTGGCGACCTTGTAATCGATTCTCGCTTCCACGGGAAGCCAGTGTGTGTAGTAGCAGAATCTCGTCTTGTTTGTCTAAGGACTATTCGTGCGGCGTTGTTCTGTATTCGTTGCAGTAGTCAATGCTAGCGCTTTTGTTGACTCCGTTGTTAAATATGGTCGGATCTGGCCTACTCTGCGCAGCTGCAGATAAAGACCCTTGCAGAGCAGACTTATGTGTGGGTCGAAAGATAGTGTTGAGTCGAAGAAAACTCCAAGATTCCGCACTGCATAGACATAAGAATGCTGGCAGTTCGTAATAAAAAGAGAATCTGTGCTTTCAACTTTCGAGACGTTATTCCGAGTGCCAATCTTAATTATTTCTGTCTTGTCTTCGTTCATCTTATTTTCAACCATCCAATCGCTCACCCTTGCAACGGTACTACTGATTTTCTCTGCCAGATGCGACACCTCTGAGGGTACTGAGGAATCGTATAACTGTGAGTCATCGGCAAAGAAATGGTATAAGATGCCGGTTAGCTGTATGACACCGCTGAGTGGATGGATATGTAAACATAGTGAACAGTACTGGGCCTAGAACTGATCCTTAGGGTACTCCGTACTTCAAGTGTAAGCTTTTTGATTCTGTCCCGTTAACAACGACACAGTCAGGTAGGATCCAAGCCACTTTAGGACGATTCCTGCGAAACCAAAAGTGGCAGAGAATCTGGCCATCATAATTCCATGGTCTAGCGTATCAAAGGCTGCGGACAAGTCCAGCATGGAAAGAATTGATATGTGACCTTTATCGGAATTGTGAAGTAAGTCGTTTAGTACCCTGTCCACTGCTGTCTCCGTGCTACAGCACTTCCAATATGCAAATTGAAATTCCTCCAAGAGACAGTACTGTTCAAGATGAGAAAGAATTTGCGCTAACACGATGCGCTCTAGAAGCTTTGACAGGAAGGGAAGATTTGATACCGGGCGATAGTTTTTTAGACATTCCGGGTCAAGACTGAATTTCTTTAATAAAAGCCTGACAAGTGCATGCTTGACAGATCCTGTGTGGTGCCCCAACGGTCCAGAAGACCAAGGGATAGGTGAAAGTGAAGGTAAAACTAGATGTGAACCTGGCCTAACTGATGTCATATAATGAATATCTAATTTATCTAATTGTTTTGTAAAGGGTCGATTTTTTTTAGCAGTATGTCGTGTTGCTCTTTAGTTCACGCGATAATTTGAAAAGTACTTATTAATTGTTGTTTTAAATTATGTTCTACTTATAAGCATATTAAATAGATTTTTTTCTCCTTAAAAATGTAAACATTTTATTGTTAATGTAATAATTATTTTGACAACTTATTTAACTTAGCAACACGTTTGCAAAAAAAAAAAAATCTAAAACAGTTTGCATAAGTGTGCTAAAGGTATGTTTAAATGTAAACTCCCTCACAAAATAGCCTCAAGTATCTGTTACATTTAATAGTGAGTAGTTGTAAAAATGGTGTGTTTTTATTTTTTAAAAAATGCTCGCATAAGTGATTTTAAAGATTACATTTTTTCGCTTTCAGCAAAGAAAAAAAGTAGCCGTTGCATCAGAACTTTATATGGTCTAAAATATCATGATGTCGGATTTTCAATATTTTTTCTAGTTTACGAGATCGAAATGGGTTGACGGACGGACGGGCAGACAAACCACACAAAACTAATAGCGTCTTTTCCCCTTTTGGGGGCCGCTACAAATTAACCAAATAGATAATTAACTATTGGTAATAAATTACTTTGTTTGGTATCTCAAACAAGGGAAAGAAATAGTACTTGACAGAAGTGGTGGTATACGCTAAATTTGTACCATTTATAGATTGTCGTCTGAGGCTTATTATAAATTTAATTACATGACTGATCTAAACTAAATGATACACTTAATATAAGCCTATAAGTTTTATTTTTTTAAGGTTGTTTTTTTTTCTTCACCTTCTAAAAATAACTTATTTTTTTGTTGCCAATACCTTTATTTCTAAGTTCTAAATGGGACGGACGGACGGACATACAAAACGAACAGCTGCTTCCCCCCCCCACCCCACCCCCATTTAGTTACTGCTAAAAAAAAAACATCTTGTAGTGTTTCAATAGAATTTTTATTTGAAATAATAACAAATATTCATAACATATTTGCCACTATAAAAATCTCTCCAAAAAAATCTCATATAAATTGTAAAATTTAAAAAACAGGTGTACATATTTTTTATATAAAACAAAAATTATTTCATTTATTACAATGTTTTGATTTTAATCATTCATTTAAAACAAATAGGCAATTAGTCCTGTACTGTATTTAAATGGGAAATCTCAAGTTTCATTCTTGAAAAAAAAAACTTAACAACATCCAACATTTCTGGACATTAAAACATGTTTCATTACATTTCAAGTTTATACATTAGAATTAAAGTTGACAATTAAAGCTACAAAATTGGAACTGAAAAAAATTAAACAGCTGGAATTTCTTAATTGTTATTCATTCTATTTAGTAGAGATCCAAAATAAACCAAAAGTGATATTGAGACTTGAGGTTATAGAAGTTCTCAGTGTAAAGACTCGAATACAGGCCAAAAATGGTTTACAACTTTAAGTACATTCGATAAGTAATACTATGTGGATCTTTACATTTCATCAAAGCTCTATTCAGACCCAAAACAGTATAACCAGCCCAACAATGTCCAGCGCGATTCTGGGTTTTAATTTGTTCTTAAGTTCTTGATCATTTCCCCGAAAGTTGTTTTCAATATATAATGATAAAACGATTGTTGTTTTCTTCGGGGGGGGGGGGGGGGGAAGGGGGGGTATGTGTTTATTTTTCTTATATTTGTTTTGGACGGATGTGCTTATGTATAAGTGAAGTTTTAAAATATACCGAGATCTAGATAGGAAACAAAAAAGAATAAATGTACTGCGAACGACAAGCGCTAAGGATAAAAAATTTGATCACAGTTATCTTAAGTCAAATATCTGATACTCTGAAGTAAATTTAAACCACTTTTGAAAGTCGTAATATTATTCTAGCGTCGTTCAAACCCTATTTTGGGCAGTCGTAGAGTGCAAGGCGCTCTGTATTTCGTCCATGTCTGATACTTTTTATTCAATTCCTCGCCCTGAGGGCGCCAGTCTGAAGTGGGTGTACAGGAAATCTTCAGTCTCTGAAAAGAAAAAAAAACTACAAGCATAAGTAAACAGAATAACGTAAATAATGTTTTTTGTTAATTGTGTGTTTAGACTTATTCTATCTGTTTGGTAAATGTGAAGATGTTAGCTTTTAATTATTTATCTCATTATATAAAAGTAAAGCAAAGCTCCCCTTTCAGACCTTGCGATCTATATGGCAGATAATGTAAAGGTCTAGTAGTAAATTATATGAAACTAGTCGACCCACGACGTAGCATACGCCTCTATTTAGTGATGGGTGAAGACAGTTAAAAAGATGAAACTCTGGAGAGAGCAACATACAATTGTCCATGACTGAAAACAGGTTTTGGAAGATACAGACATAATTTTGAACGTTTGGCCTTGTGCTGTATTCATTGTCATGGCAACGGCTAATCTAACAGGGAATTGTCTGCGCGTAAAGGTAAAAGGCAAATTTGAATCTGATGTTTGTGAGGTAGCAGCTGCGATAGTTTTACACTTCAGTACGTTGCGGTGAATGCAATTGCTAATAGCAGGGATATGGAGAGATGTTGACCCGGATGTAAACTCGAGGCGGGTCATGCTGAAGTGAATAGTGATAGTAGCGGGAAGTATTTGAGACATCGCCACAATTTCAGCCTCGCCACCATAAACGCCGGAAGTATTCATGTAGGCAGCGTATTGTCGAGAATCGAGTAGGGATGACAATTTTGTCTATTTTTCAAAAGATTTTGATGAGTTTTCATTAAATTTTAATAATTGCATGAGATTTCTAGGAGCTCCTGGGAACTCAGGACGCCGCGGGAAACCTGTTATACGATATACTTATTAAATGTAATAATTTACACTAAGAATTAGCGCGGGGCCAATTAAAGTGTTGGACCCACTGCGACTGCCTAGGTTGAAAATGGCTTAAGACCGACCCTGCATACATGCTATAACCACGAGGAAAGGAGAGCGGATGTTTGACTGTGTAGGCTGAGTTGGATTTTGCTAAGCCTCTAAAAGCTGCTCAGATACTTGTTTTATATTCCATATGTCACAAAAGAATCAACAAATATGCAAGAATGAAGTGTATTATAGTAAAAAAAAAAAAAAAAGCATTATAAAGCTATAACCTGCATAGGCGTCCCCTTGGTGGTAGTCAACATGAAGCCAGAGTAGAAAGGAATGGGTAGAAAAGGGAGACAAGCGATGATCCATCCAAACATCTCCGCCCCGCTACCGTAGACATAGCCTTCATAGACAGGGGGCTGGTAGGTCAGTAATGTGATGATCAAAATAATCTGTGAAGAGATTAATAAGTTAGCGCTCTATCTTCTAAGAAAATCTGTTTGGTTCGATTCCTTAAACACTTCAACTTTATTTTTTTACTAATGGGCAGTAGCGATATAAAATCTACGGATAGTCTCAAAGTAGCAGAGAACCCCTGATCTCAAGAGGAAGTAACTCTGTCACATGTTTTATGTGGGAGAAAACTCTAATTAAAAAATTGTAATTAGCCAAACATGCTAATAGGTTATTTAATTATGCAAATATGAAATTTTACGTTAAAAAGGTTAGCATTATGAGAGTCTAAAATACAAAAAATATTGTTAATACAATAAATTGAAAAACAACTTAATGCATGTAATATATCTGTATTTGTTTGTACCCGAAACCTATAAAGTCTGCGCTGCTCATACACATTAAATTTGTACATCCTCATCCCATATCATATCATGGTATACTAGTGCTCTTTAGCAGTAATATTGTGAACGTAAACTAAAAAATTGTGCAAGGTGCTTAGCAGACGCAAAGAGAGGAATTTGATTAATTACAAAGATTATATCATTTCACTCCGACTGTCTGTCAGTCTGTCTGTCTGGTATAACATTTGAACACTTTATTTCTCCCAATTTCGCATTTTCGGATCAAGTTGAAACTTTGCACAATTATTTATTGCTCCCAATAAAGCATGGAGAATTTTAAAAAAGTAAAATTAATAAATGAATTAAGTAAATTAAATGCTCCTTCCAGACCTTGCGGTCTGTAGGGCAGATGATGTAAATGTCACCTATTTACCGCTCAGCCACCGCGCCTCCCAATAAATGAATTAGTGATAACTTCTTTTTTTTTTTTTTTTTTTTTGATAATGGAAAAAAGGGAAACAAATCTTACACTATTGAGATATATTGCTGTAGATGTGAAGTTCTTCCCCTTACATAACATTTTTTTAAAATTACTATTTAAAGTATTTGTAAAACAAAAAGAAACTAAAAATTTTGTTTCATTAGCATCATCATCTTTCTTTTGAGTTCCTCATGGAACTCATAGGGCCTTAGTAAAAACACACCACTCTCCACGGTCTCTTGCTAGTTTTTGAATGGCTTCCCAGCTTTTTTCTGTCCTCTCAGCTTCTTCTAGTACACTGCCATGTTCTTTTTGGTCTTCCTCTACGTCTTGTGCCCTGGGGGTACCACTCTAAGGCCTGCCTAGCTCTGTTGGTATCTTTTCTATGGGTGTGGCAAATCCATCTCCACTTTATTACCGCTCTAAGATCTGCACCTCTATATTTTTCTGTCCACTCATCTCCCATAGTTTGCTGTTTTCTAATTTGTTGTAACAGAGTATTGTTAGGATATTTCTCAGACATCTGTTGATGAAGGTCTGTACTTTTTTTTGTTGTTGCTTCAGTTGTTCTCCATGTCTCAGAACCGTACAGTAGGACCGCCTTGACATTAAAAATTCTAATTTTAGTCTTGTAACGATAGCTCCGTATTTTTTCATTTGATACAAGAACGAAAACTTAATACTTTACCATTAGTAACACAGGAACGACTACTCTCCACAAAATCTCAAAAATGTATGGTGGTCTTTTGCCACACATAAAATGTAGGTCGTCTAGAAACTGCCCAGCTCCTGGTGAGTAAAGATTATTTTCAAGAACAACTATGACACACAGGTCTAGGACTTCAACAAAATTATTCTTTAATTAGCTTTACTTATTCTTCATTCTCTAAACGTAACAAATTTATGCAAAGAAAGACCTATGTCAAAATAGAAGTGTATATAAATCAAATTTTGTCACATCAATTATTGAATGGAAACCCACTTATAGTTAAATAGAACAGTCTGAATCTGTTCTTATGTCTGGTAAAACATAGTTTATTACTATTATAATATTTTTTAAAGTAATCAGGACAGAAGACTCAAAAGTAAAGTAGCAATTATACATACAACACTGAACCATAATCTTCAAATACAAAAAAACAAAATTTAATAAAATACTCAGAAAGACACAAAGATAAAGGCACATTCCTTGTCCCATATGCTAGGACAAATTTGTACAAATACTCCTTCTTCCCTAGTGCTATTAGAGCATGGAATGGGTTGCCTGAGCTAGCCAGGAAAACCAGTAAATTGGCAGAATTTAAGTCATTGGTTAATATGCATGACTGAATGCATGACGCGTAGAACGTAATAATCTTCGTTTTTGAAGTAACGTCTGTATTATATAAGATAAGATAAGTATAGGGTAATTATTTTTAATTGTTTATGATTTAATACTTGTGAATTATGAGAACTTAAAAATAAAATTAAAAAAAAAAAAGCCCACAAAAGAGGCAAGAGGGTAAAAAAAAGAGGCCTAAGGCCCAAGGATTCCTATGATGATAAAGCTAAAATTGAATAGCGCAAATTCTGAGGTTCCTAAAACAGGAGAATGCACGATTCCATACTTAAACTTTATGTACCAGTTATAGTGAATTCTATAGGCGTAAAGTGATAGTAATCACTTGATCATTGAATAGTGACCCATTTTGCGCCATTTCCGTCACTCCCTAACCATTAATTATCTACTAGCACAGTGATGCCCAAAGTACGGCCCGCGGGCCTCAACCGGCCCGCGACGTAGTTCCATCCGGCCCGCCGAAACGTCGGCACAAATAGTAGAAAAAAGTTGAAAATGTATCTTTATCTTCGTTAGGGCCCACACTTTGTCTCTGATGCATTGGTACCTTGGCGTCTAACGAGACTGCGATTGTGAGTTTATGAAATGGAACTCTGAATGTAGAATCTACCCCGGAAAAGTGAATGGATCTTTTTGTGGAACATGATAATAAGCCAACATATTTCTTTTGTAAAGAAAATCTGGCTGTTTCAAAAACAACAACATATACAATGGCATTTGAGCCGCGAATAAAAGATTGGTTAAACTACGCCAAGAGATTTGAGGGTCGATGGGACTATTTACCAAAAAAGAGACAAGAAAACAAGTTGGTGGTAAAAGTAGCTACAGTGTTGCTTAAAATAGTACAGAAATGAAGCCATTTTAGACGCGTCAAGTAGCAGCTGCGTACTAGATCCAATAGTTTCAAATAGTTTCAGGTGAATTTTGATTTAATTTTTGTGTACCTTTTTGCTGATGTGGCCCGCTACAAGCGTATCGAAAGTTAAAATGGCCCGCGGGTCGAATTACGTTGAGCATCACTGTACTAGCATATTCATATAAGCTATACAGTGCCACGACTCGGTGCTACACACCACCTTCAACAATGCATCCCCCCCCCTAAAAAAAAAAAAGACAGGATTAACTCTTTCTCTCCTAATTGACGATACCAGTGTTAATTCCACCCGAATGTGGTAAATAATTACGGAGAGAAAGAGTTAGAGCTTTGGTGTATCAACGACTTCGCCCCAGCCTGAAAGCAGAGAAGCAACAGAACTGTGCGTCAGGGGCGGACCACTATGTGATAGGCGCCCCTGCGCTGCTTCCTATGTAGATAAATCTAAACCAGTGATTCCCAAAGTGGACTATATAGACCGCTGGGGGTCTACGACGACCTCCAGTGGGTCTACAAGAGTGAAAAAATGAGTATATGAAATGTAAACGGGGGTCTACGATAGTGGATCACATTTAAGCAGATCTAGGCTATAACCTTGCCTGGAAAAGACCAATTATAATTGGCATATGTTCGTTTTATTATGAATGAAGAACTCCATGAAAGAACTGCTCCTGGTTCGACTAGTACTTTAATAATTAGATTTAAACAGGACAGAAAATGTGGGCTAAATATCACAACTCACAAATGAATAGTGGATAGATATGTATTTTTCTTTATTCTAAATTATTAATAAGGTCTTTGTAGCGTCTAACCGCAGATGGTGCCCCATATATGTTGTAATAAGCTACATAACCACACACAATTTTGAAAGAATATTTCACCACTAAGCAAAAAAAAGTCTTTTTGTGTCACAGACAAATGCTTAATAATTTTAATTGTAGTTGTAATCAATTTTCAAACAACACCATAAGACTTAAGTTGTTGTTGTTTTTTTTTTGTTGTTGTTGTTTTTGTTAAAGGGTGTGTGTGTGTTTTTTCTTTTTGGCAAGAAAAAAATCTGCATTTTTTAAAGAGGCAGCTAAAACATATTCTGCATTGTCAATGGACAAGAGACAGTACTAGTGCAAGCAAATATGACCCTTGTTATGGTCTAGTGATCGAAAGCTTTCGTGAACCTGAGACAGAGTCTGTAAAGCAGTTCACTACAGGACAGCGTGGAGACCGGAACTGTTGGTCATGAAGTCAATCCCGATGGAATGAGTCCAGAATGAGAGACAGTAGAGTTTAGTACGGCAGTACGGTGATGTACACTGCAGTCAGTTTATTGTGCTGCCAATTGTGTCGCTTTGGCTGCTATTTAGTTATTTACTTCTTCTTACTTCTTATATAATACAGACGTTACTTCAAAAAAGAAGATGATTACCTCCGACGCGTCATGCATTTAGTCATGCATATTAACCAATGACTTCAATTCTTCCAAGTCACTGGTTTTTCTGGCTAGCTCAGGCAACCCATTCCATGCTCTAATAGCACTAGGGAAGAAGGAGTATTTTTACAAATTTGTCCTAGCATATGGGACGAGGAATGTGCTTTTATCTTTGTGTCTTTCAGAGTATTTTATTTAATTTTGTTTTTGTATTTGAAGATTATGGTTCAGTGTTTTATGTATAATTGCTACTTTACTTTTGAGTCTTCTGTCCTGAAGGCTTTCTAAATTTAGTGATTTTACTAATGGTGTTACTCTAGTCAAATGTGAATATTCGTTTGTTATGAATCTCACTGCTCTATTTTGTGTTTGTTCCAGTTTCTTAATGTTTCCTTGAGTTGAGGGGTCCCAAATGGTGGATGCATTATTGGCCTAACCAAGGTTAAATCACATTTTAGTTTTATGTTCTTATTTGATTTATAGAAATTTCTTTTAATAAACCCTAATGCTTTGTTTGATTTTTTTATAGTTTCATCAATATGTGGATTCCATGACAGTTTTTCATTTATTATAACACCAAAGTATTTTGCGTTTTTAGTCTGTGTTACTGGTTTGCCATGAATAAGATAAGTGGAATTAATTTGTTTTAGTTTTTTTTGTTACTCTTTTAAGTACCCGATTATTTTGGAAATCATGTTGTCAAGTTCTTGAGTTGGATGTGTTGTGTTGTGTTGTGTTGTGTTGAGCAGTGGTTACAGAGAGTGCTGTTTAGGAGAGAGAGAGACACGTAACAGTCTATAACAAGGGATAACAAATAGATCTTTACTTGCCGTAAATCCAACCAATGATAATACATTCCAGTATAGCATTCACCAGTACAGAGAAAGCAGCGAAGTACCAGTCCATCAGTTGAAATAAGTACATCCCACCCTAAAGTAAAACAGAATGAGAGTTATTAGAGTCGGAATTCTCTGAAGAAATACAAAAGGAAATCGTGGTTGACGGGATTGTCATTCATAATAATAATAATAATAATAAAAATAATAATATTAATCTTTATTGTAGCATGGAAATTTGTCTTACAATTTGTGCATTACACCAAACAAAAAACATTATAACTATAAGAAACCAAAGTGTACATTCACACCAGACTCACTCATAATTTACATGTGACAAAGTTTATATCAGATTGTTCTTATTTAATGATTTGATTGCCAGGGGAACAAAAAGAGTGTTTGTGTCTGTTTGTCTTTGCTATCAGTGTCTTGTATCTCTTTTGTGATGGTAAAATCACAAAATCCTGACACAAAGGGTGATTCTTTATTTCGAGGATCTTGTTAGCTTTTTTATAGATGTTTGTCTCAAACAACTGCCCAAATGGGGATTGTTTTTTTTTGCCAATGATTTTACCAGCAGCATTTAGGATTCTATAAAGTTTATTTTTATTTTTAATGCTCACACTTCCATACCAGGCAGTGATATTGAAACTTAAAATATTGCAGAAATTGTCCTTATTATGATTGCCTGAGGTTCGAGTCTTGCCACCCCCCTCCCGTGTTAGAGTTTGGACCAACAAAAAGCGGTTATCATCTTTCTAATAGGAACTACTGCGACTTATGGGGAACTGATTACAAAACGTTACCTAAATAAAGTCTTATTTATTAAAGTAAAGAATCATTTTGTAACATCACAATGTCGTTGTCACTGCAGATTTTCATGCATCATGAATAACTATCAATAGCTAGCTATATGGAGAATACAGTATACAAAACACTGGCCGTTTTAGTTAGTTATAGCTAGCTATATGGACTATACGGTATACAGAACATAGGACGTTTTAGTTAGTTATAGCTAGCTATATGGACAATACAGTATACAAACACTGGACATTTTAGTTAGTTATAGCTAGATATGTGGAGAATACGGTATACAAAACATAGGACGTTTTAGTTATGTAATTTTAAAGGTATTAGAGATTTTCATTAATGGCGAAAAAAAAATATCGGTTATGTTTTGGTGTATCCGGTGTACAAAAAAAAAGGAAGTGTTGAAAAGGTATGTGTTTTTAAAAAGGTGGATGACAAAATTTGTTGACTAATAAGAACTCCAGAGCTAAATCTCCTGAGCTCTTCCGTTGGTTAGAAAAAAAAAGCATTGTGATAAATGAAACATGCGTTCTCTTTATGGCTGAAAACTTATTGTAAAACAAAGTCCAACTAACTAGCTGCAATAAAAAAGGGGCGTAGCTAGGGTGGGGGAGGGAGGGGGGAGAATGTGCTAATCCCCCAAGCCCCCAAATGAGTGGGTTTTTTTTTTTTTTTACATAAAATATTAAATATTACGCAAAATGCAGGGACCACCAAGGAGGTCAAGCCCCCTGGATCCCCAAATAATGGCGAATTCCTAGCCACGCCACTGTCAATAAAGAAGAGTTGGCATGAAGATCAACTACTAGGCCATGCGATATTATGAAACTTTGAACTCATATTTCGTTTTCTATTTTAGTTGGCAGCAGTGACGTCTTATTTACCGTCCTTGACATTGACATTTGAAAATCTCCAATACGATTAAAAAAAAATTTGCCCTTTTGGCACCATAAAATGAAATTGTTTGCCGGCACACTATAAACATAGAGATAATTTTACATGCGGCGAGGGCGCCGTTCCGGCGATGACGGTGCTGGACTAAAGCTAACAGGACGTCCAATGCGGAAATAGGGCAAGCCCTTAAATGCAAAAAGAAGCCTACTCTAATTGGGACACGGTACGTAAGAAGCTTGAACCAATGCCTCAAACTGGACAAGCTTGGACGTCAGACATCGAGACAGACATGGAGAAAGAAACTTAAAAAAAAAGACATCAACGGCTAGAGAACATCCAAGGGAAACAACTCCTTCAATTTAACTGACCCTGGAAGCAAATGGTAGGGCAGCCAAGAAGATCAAGACGCCGTACAGACATTTGATTGCGATGCTCCACTTAGTGACAAACTTCGGCCAGACATCTTGAAGTGTGGTCAACACTGTCTCAGCAAGTGTGAACTTCAAATAGAAGCAAGAAAAAAAATAAGCAAACAAAATTTTAAAATATATTTTTTTTTTATATATTGATATTGAAAGCTTATCTAAAGGGGAAGAACTCTGTCCTTAAAACTATAAATATCAATAATGTCAAGTTATTTCCCTTTTTCGAAACCAAAGAAATAGTTAATTACCAATAATTAATTGACTAAGTGGTATTTTTTAAATTGATTCATGTCCTGTTAGATACAATAAATGTTTTAAATATCAACTTGATCGGAGAATTTGTGAGGGAAAAATAGCGTCAACAATTATTTAATGGGATTAAACCCATCAAATTTAGCCATATCTGTGAATACTGAAGTATTAGTTTTCCCTTGTTGCTATTGAACGAAATAATTAATTACAAGTAATTAATTGTCTATTTGGTTACTTTTTTATTGATTCATGTCTTGTTTATGTCAATAAATAATTATGCGATGTCTCAGTAATGATGATAATTGGTAAAAGTGGTAATTGTGTTGAATGGACAAGTCACGAAATTAAATTTCTTATAGATCTTGACCAACAATAATAGATCTGTGCGATTAGAAAAAAAAAAGTACCAGTTGTTTTTCTATAGCGCTTATTTAATACTTTCATCTTTCCCAGAGCGCTATGACCCTATCACTTGTCTGAACCGAAGGGGGATATCTGGTGAACGTTTCCGAGATCGCTTTATAAATGCAATTTTTTAAAAATAAAGTTGTACGACTTGAATTCAAACTAGAGGGCTAAAACTTCCTCAGACCAATACACTAACCACTGTCCCAGCAAACTGTTTGTAAAATGGAAGGTTTCATAGCTATCTATTGTTAGTTTCATATTTTTTAAGCGCCGACCTAATTACCTACATAAAGGGGACTAATTCAACTTGCATTTTCTTTCTCTTGTTCGATACCAAAAAAAAAATTAATTACCAATAGTAGCCTAAATTAACTAATTGGTTAATATTTTAAATTGATTCTTGTTTTGTCAGACACAAGAAATAATTGAGATTGGGTGTGCTGGAGAAACAACATGTACACAAATTGTACCAGACAGACAGAAAGACAGACAGAGATATACATACACACAGAGAGTGGGTTGATATAAGTTTTGTAAAACACAAATGAAATATTTAGGGGAGACTATTTTTAATCCCTCGTTTGATCTACATTCAACTCCGCCATCTGCCGGTCCCAAGCCCGAATGAGAAAGGAGGAGGGTTTGGCGTGGGGCTAGCGACCCCACCCGGTAAAACCACTATTGCTACAGAAACGGCAAAACTTGACTCTTTATGGTGACAGCTTGCCGCCCAATGCGCCGAAAGGCGCGGGAGGACCTACGTCTAAGTAAGTAAGATCTACATTCGGCGTTTACTGTGGTCTTTCTATCAACATATTGGTCTTATCCTGCTAATGGTTTTGATCATGTCGATGACAAGAATGACAAGACGATCTTGGTAACATTGTCTATGGCGGGAGGGGCTTTATACCACATCGTTTTTAATTCTCAATGTTCGGTTTATTTTGATGTTCCTGGTTGGATTAACCATTACTATCTATTCGTTTATCACTCTTCGCCTGACCTATGCTAGCTAAATTCATTTAAAACTAATAAGATAAGATAAGATAAGATAAATAACGCGTTTGATTGAGATAGGCTCTTTTGGGCAAATCTGAACATGAAGCTCTTTAGTACCCGAGCCATTCAACCGTTGATGAGATATCTTATCTTATAAATTAAAGACGTTCCTTTATAATAGAAGATAATTACGTCTTACGCGTATCCACGTTTTTACCCAGTCATGCATGTTAATCCATGAATAAAACTCTGCTAAGTCGTTGGTTTTCCTGGCTGATTCAGGCAACCCATTTTATGCCTAAATTGCACTACGGAAAAAGGCGCTGTAGTACGAATTGGTCCTAGCATACGAAAAAAACAAAGTGCCACTTTGTGTTTTTCTGGGTACCTCATTAGATTGTGTTTTTGCATCCACTTACTTGAGAGTCTATACAGATAGTCAAACACATCAGGAAGAAAAGCACGGCCCATAACTGTGGTAAGGGGAGATAAGAAATAGCTTCAGGGTAGACAACAAAGGCCAGTCCCGGACCTAGGAAGAAATAAGATTGTTTAAAACGTATTCTAATTTTATATAAAATTTTGTGTGGGAAAAAAAACAAACATCTACAGACGAACAGACCGATGTGAAACTTCTTTTAAACGAGTCATAGAAACAAGAACAAACTGGTTCATGGCCATGTTTCAAAGCACAGATTATGCTGATTCCGGTTAATCAGAAGACGTTGGGACACGTCTTGTCTTCTTCAGGAACATCTTCCGTGCCACAAAATGATTAATATACATAAAGATAAATAATCGGCTGGTACATTAAATAATAGAGGCGCTTTGGCTGAGCGACAAGGAGCTTGGCTTCCGTAGCGAGGGTCCCCGGGTTGAATCCAGGAGAAGACTGGGATTTATAATTTCGGGATCTTTGGGCGCCTCTGAGTCCACTCAGCTCTAATGGGTACCTGACATTAGTTGGGAAAAAGTAAAGGCGGTTGGTCGTTGTGCTGGACACGTGACACCCTCGTTAACCGTAGGCCACGAAACAGACGAACTTTACGTCATCTGCCCTATAGACCACATGGGAACTTTACTTTTTTTTACTTTTACATTAAATAATCAAACTTTTTTACGAAACTAATTGGAATAGGAGGCACAAAACCCCAGTGCAAAGCCGTCAGCCCCCTGGATAACAAAAGTGGTCATCATCGAACCACGATGGACGAACTATATACATGTTATTGAAATAATAAAAATAAGAACATTGCTAAAAATAGCAGTACAGTTTTCAGACATGAAGTTTTTTAAACGCGGATTTTACGAGATTTGTAATATTCAAGAAATCTTCCTGTATCCAAAATTGTATGGTTGAAAAAAAAAGTGTTTTAGATACACATATCAATTTTTTTTACAAAGTTTATACCAACTCACTCTGTCTGTCTGTCTGTCTGTCTGTTTGATACAAATTTTGCACATGTCATTTCTCCCACTTCCTACTCTCGGATCAAGTTGAAACTTTGCACCATTATTTATTGTCTCTTACAAATCAAGAATCAATTTTTAAAAAATTAGACCATTAATTACTTAATTACACAAAGATAAAGGCACATTTCTTGTCCCATATGCCAGGACAAATTTGTACAAATGCTCCTTCTTCCCTAGTGCTATTAGAGCATGGAATGGTTTGCCTGAGCTAGCCAGGAAAACCAGTGACTTGGCAGAATTTAGGTCATTGGTTAATATGCATGACTAAATGCATGACGCGTAGGACGTAATCATTTTCTTTTTTGAAGTAACGTCTGTATTATATAAGATAAGAAGAAGATAAGATAAATGGTGATAGATAAAATCAATTTTGTTTGATAGAGAAAAGGGGAGACGTTACGGTATTCAGATATGAGGCTAAACATTTGCAATCGTGTCCTTGATATAAGCTTTGTTTTGTTTTGTTTTGTTTTTCCATGTTTGTTTGTTTGTTTTTCTAAAATGTTCCATGTCTCTCTCACCTGACTGTGCGAAACTTGAGACTGTGGTGTTTAGATTGTAGGCCATGTGACCAAGTATGGAGAAAATTGTGAATCCGGCGAACACACTGGTCCCTTCACAGACGAAACAAAGTATCACAGAGTCTCTGGGGGACACAAGTATTTAAAAAATATAGATTCAAGACTGGAACACATAAACATTATATTAATTATAATAATAACATAAGTAAAAAGTAAAGTTCCCCTTTAAGACCTTGTGGTCTATAGGGCAGATGATGATCTGTTTCTGTGGCCTACGGTTAACGAGGGTGTCATGTGGCCAGTACAACGACCAACCGCCTTTACTTTTCCCCAACTAACGTTAGGTACACACTAGAGCTGGGTGGATTCAGAGGCGCCCGAATATCCTGAAGCTAAAAATCCCAGTCTTCACCGGGATTCGAACCCCGGACCCCGGTTCGGTTACCCAAGCCGCTCAGCCACCGCGCCTCCAATTATAATAATAGGAATAATTTATTTACATAGAGCCTGCCATTGAAAGAGATTATAATTAAGGCAAAAGAGGAATGGAGAAAAACGGTCGACAAATATTGCATGTTGCCCCAACGATCCAACAGACTAAGGAATAGGTAAAGGTAAAGGTAAAGGTAAAGGTAAAGGTTAACATAGGATGTAGACTCAATGAGTTGTGAGAACATTGGTAAGGTAAAAAAAAAAGATATATTCCTTTCATATCTTGCGGTCTATAGAGAAGATCTTATCCAGCATATTTGTTTCAATGCCTGAGTGTAATGTGACCAGCACAACGACCTACCACCATTTACTTTCTCGGACACCCTATTAGTTCCAGTCTTCATGAGGATTTGAACTCTAAACCACTCAGTTCAAAAGCCAAGTTGTTAAATACTCGGCCACCAAAAACAGTTTGAGAAAATAATATTCGGGCTTGTGATTTTACGATTTGAGAAGCTTAAGTAAGATACTGCTTGTTATATATATATATATATATATATATATATATATATATATATATATATATATATATATATATTTAGATGACTATATGAGCATGGAAATCACAACTCAGTTAAACCTAGCCTTATCTCTTACAACTCAGTTAAATATAGCCTTATCTCTAACAACTCAGTTAAACCTAGCCTCTCCTCAAATGACTCCGTTAAAACCTAGTCTTACCTACAATAAGTCAATGAAAACCTAACCTTACCTCAGACAGTTGTTGTTGAATTTATTATAACTGGCCATCGTGATCAAGCCTCCATAGGCCGGGCCTAAAGAATAGAACACCTGGATGCTGGCTTCTATCCATGTACTGGTCAGTAAAAGTTTACTGTCGAAAAAAAAATAACTCAGTGATTTATTAAAGCTACAAATCCATCTTTTAAACATCATCCTACAACCCTTGCCAAGTCGCGTCGATTCTAAAGAAGCGAACTCCAAAGTCGCAAAGTTAAACTTACCACTTGGCATTGTACAACTTCAATGTCGCAAAGTTAAACTTACCACTTGGCATTGTTCAACTTCATTGTCGCAAAGTTAAACTTACCACTTGGCATTGTACAACTTTCGCTTGAAAAGAACATTTATGTAGAGCCATGCGATAGAGAGTCCTTCTGGTGTTCTTGTTCACAGCTGCCTATGTCTCTTGACCCTTAGTTCAAGCAATTCTCGTTCATCTTGCAGGTAACTTCTCTTTACTTTTAAATCTGCTTCTCTGTAGACATCGTCTGCTTCTCTGTAGACATCCTCTGCTTCTCTGTAGACATCCTCTGCTTCTCTGTAGACAGCCTCTGCTTCTCTGTAGACATCCTCTGCTTCTCTGTAGACATCCTCTGCTTCTCTGTAGACTTCCTCTGCTTCTCTGTAGACTTCCTCTGCTTCTCTGTAGACATCCTCTGCTTCTCTGTAGACAGTCACTGCTTCTCTGTAGATATCCTCTGCTTCTCTGTAGACATCCTCTGCTTCTCTGTAGACTTTCTCTGCTTCTCTGTAGACAGCCTCTGCTTCTCTGTAGACATCCTCTGCTTCTCTGTAGACATCCTTTGCTTCTCTGTAGACATCCTCTGCTTCTCTGTAGACATCCTCTGCTTCTCTGTAGACATCCTCTGCTTCTCTGTAGACTTCCTCTGCTTCTCTGTAGACTTTATCTGCTTCTCTGTAGACATCCTCTGCTTCTCTGTAGACAGCCTCTGCTTCTCTGTAGACATCCTCTGCTTCTCTGTAGACAGCCTCTGCTTCTCTGTAGACTTCCTCTGCTTCTCTGAAGACATCCTCTGCTTCTCTGTAGACATCCTCTGCTTCTCTGTAGACAGCCTCTGCTTCTCTGTAGACTTCCTCTGCTTCTCTATAGACTTCCTCTGCTTCTCTGTAGACATCCTCTGCTTCTCTGTAGACAGCCTATGCTTCTCTGTAGACATCCTCTGCTTCTCTGTAGACATCCTCTGCTTCTCTGTAGACTTCCTCTGCTTCTCTGTATACTTCCTCTGCTTCTCTGTAGACATCCTCTGCTTCTCTGTAGACATCCTTTGCTTCTCTGTAGACAGCCTCTGCTTCTCTGTAGACTTCCTCTGCTTCTCTGTAGACTTCCTCTGCTTCTCTGTAGACAGCCTCTGCTTCTCTGTAGACATCCTCTGCTTCTCTGTAGACTTCCTCTGCTTCTCTGTAGACTTCCTCTGCTTCTCTGTAGACATCCTCTGCTTCTCTGTAGACATCCTCTGCTTCTCTGTAGACATCCTCTGCTTCTCTGTAGACTTCCTCTGCTTCTCTGTAGACTTCCTCTGCTTCTCTGTAGACATCCTCTGCTTCTCTGTAGACATCCTTTGCTTCTCTGTAGACAGCCTCTGCTTCTCTGTAGACTTCCTCTGCTTCTCTGTAGACATCCTCTGCTTCTCTGTAGACAGCCTCTGCTTCTCTGTAGACAGCCTCTGCTTCTCTGTAGACTTCCTCTGCTTCTCTGTAGACAGCCTCTGCTTCTCTGTAGACTTCCTCTGCTTCTCTGTACACTTCCTCTGCTTCTCTGTAGACAGCCTCTGCTTCTCTGTAGACATCCTCTGCTTCTCTGTAGACTTCCTCTGCTTCTCTGTAGACTTCCTCTGCTTCTCTGTAGACATCCTCTGCTTCTCTGTAGACAGCCTCTGCTTCTCTGTAGACTTCCTCTGCTTCTCTGTAGACTTCCTCTGCTTCTCTGTAGACATCCTCTGCTTCTCTGTAGACTTCCTCTGCTTCTCTGTAGACATCCTCTGCTTCTCTGTAGACATCCTCTGCTTCTCTGTAGACAGCCTCTGCTTCTCTGTAGACTTCCTCTGCTTCTCTGTAGACATCCTCTGCTTCTCTGTAGACTTCCTCTGCTTCTCTGTAGACATCCTCTGCTTCTCTGTAGACATCCTCTGCTTCTCTGTAGACAGCCTCTGCTTCTCTGTAGACTTCCTCTGCTTCTCTGTAGACATCCTTTGCTTCTCTGTAGACATCCTCTGCTTCTCTGTAGACATCCTATGCTTCTCTGTAGACATCCTCTGCTTCTCTGTAGACAGCCTCTGCTTCTCTGTAGACATCCTCTGCTTCTCTGTAGACATCCTTTGCTTCTCTGTAGACATCCTCTGCTTCTCTGTAGACATCCTATGCTTCTCTGTAGACATCCTCTGCTTCTCTGTAGACAGCCTCTGCTTCTCTGTAGACATCCTCTGCTTCTCAACGATCTTGTCTTGCACTTCCCTGAGGAAAATTCAGGAGCTGGCGACCCTAAGGCAGTTTGCAGCACCCAGTGCTACACTCTGGCAGAACCTGCTACACCGCTGACCCAAAACTGTATCGGCACTGTGTGGGCGACATCGTTCCGACCACAACTAATGCCCAGGCATTCTTCTCATTTCCATGAGATGATCCATAGTCGTTTTGTGACTGAAGGAGGCCATAGAGAGAGTTTTTTGTACACTTGGGTCAAGAAAGGTGACAGCATGAGAAAAAAAAACAACCTCAGAGTAGAAAGAGGACGTGAGAATGACTAAACTCAATCTAAGTTCGCTGTTTTTCTGTACTCGGGGCAGTACACATGTATTGGAATTACAATTCATTACCCCCTGTGACGCGGATGTGATTTAGTATTGTAAATATATGTACACCTATTCCAGTGGACTTAGTATTTTCTACCCGCTGTTATGCGGATGTAACTTTACTTTGTTATACTGGATTATACTCAGTGTGTTTATACAACTACTATGAAGGATATCATGCCATTTCATATTTAACCAGCGGTTTGTGGCTGGACGCTTGATGACAATACAGTATTTTATCTAGTATTATTTCCAGTAAATAAATGTTATTTTTTCTGCTGAAATCAGACTCAAGTCTGTGTATAATAGCTATGTTTGTCAGGTATTAAATGTGTAGTGTAGCGTAACACATTAGGCACAGCTCAGACACACGAACCCAATAGCGAGAACACAAGTCTTTACTTGCACGATACATTATTGAATTGCAAAATAAACAAAATTATGACAGCTATCCTTCAACTTTAAAAAACTAAATATAAAGCGCTTTGATATGAATACTTTAGGCACACACTAGATATCATTTTAATAAGTTCAAAATCACCTGAACAGTGTGATTATGCTTTGTTTACTTGTATTTATTATGCTTAAACATTAGTCTGCTTCGATGGTCCCTGGAGTGATTTGAACATAAGCTTCAGCCATGCAACCAGACGACCACAAGTTGCAATACACTACATGAACTAACTCCCAAGTACAACTATGAACAATTTAGGATTTATTTGTGATCAGAATTCCAATATTTTTTCTATTTATTTGGTAACATACACTAAAACTGGTCACGTTCTGACTACCCTCCTATGCTCCTATATTTGCGTCGATGGATTTCAAATTTATTCACAGCGGTAGGTATAATACAATGAACAGTGAACATGCTCATGAACTAGATCTATATTCAAGGTCTCTGTAGTGTATATAGTAAGACGTAAAGCCTATTACAAGTTTGTCTTGTGTGTTATTATACAAGTAAGCATAATTTGAATAAAATATCGATATAAAAAAGTACGAAAAGAAATTTTAAGACATACATGGTAATAAGAAAATATTTTTTTGCAAGCTTACAAAGACAGTTTGTGTGGAAACACAAACTCAAAATCGGCCCCCCGAAGTGGTCCACCCATGCAGGTAAAAAGGCAGATTTCAATATTTTCAGGAAAGAAAATCAGAATGAAATTCTATCAAAGGCAAATGACAGAGAAGAATGGAGAAAGAAGGTTGACGGATTTTGTGTGGTGCCCCAACGGTCCAGCAGACCAAGGGATAGGTGAAGGTGAAGTTAGATGTGAACCTGGCCTAACTGATGTCATATAATGATTATCTAATTAATCTAGCTGTTTTGTAAAAGATCAATTTCTTATTAAAAGCCTAAAAAACACAAACTAATTAACAAGAAAAAGCATTTATAAAAATAAAGTAGAACGACCTGAACTCAAACTCATGGCTCAAGTCTTCTCAGTCTTCTCAAGCCAACACGGTAACCATTCTGCTAGTGGAGAGCTAATGAACATGGAAGATTGTATAATAATTGATTCAATAGTCTCGTCCTATTTTTCAGGTTTGTGTTCACTAACACTCAGACGACGATCTATAAAGGGGACTAATTCTGCTTATACCACCACTTCAGTCTAATACAATTCTTTCCCTTGTTCGAGATACCAAACAAAATAATTTATTACCAATAGTTAATTAACTAATAGGTTAAATTGTTCTATTGATTCTTGTGTTGTCAGGTAACAGAAATAATTGGGCAAAATTTCAACTTGATCCGAGATTGAGTGTGGGAGAAATAGCATGTACAAACATTTTACCAGACAGAGTGCCATTTACATGCGCTATATTTACATGCGCCATATTTACATGCGCTATATTTACTAACGCAATATTTATAAGCACCAGCTTACATTATACAAATGGTGTACCGATTGATCAGACTGGGTTGCACGCATTTATTGGCATAGGTTTTCAAAGAAAGATTTCTAACTGGTTTTCATTTCAGCACTGACGACCTATGCACGTCTTAGCGTATAGGTCTCAGGCAAGACG
Organism: Biomphalaria sudanica; assembly: GCA_036873155.1. Taxonomy (NCBI): domain Eukaryota; kingdom Metazoa; phylum Mollusca; class Gastropoda; family Planorbidae; genus Biomphalaria; species Biomphalaria sudanica. Next base: position 156,572 of record JAZGLO010002016.1, read on the forward strand.
TCAGGGAATAAGAGCGAACATGTGGTGAAGAGTTCATATCACATGACCATACATCTAATTTGACTAGCTTATTGATGACTGAAATAACATTTCAACCATTAGCTGAAGATATTCCCTAGGATGTGCAATGGTGCTTTCGGTCTATAGATTTCGGTTTCATTTTAATTTACATTTTACGTTAAAATTTTGGTTACATTTCAAAGTCATATGTTTATGTGTAAGACATTTTCTGGTCTTTGTTGACAAATTGATTTTTAATTAAATCTACAACGCTAAAAAAGGGAATAAAAATTGAATGGTTTAATTAAGAAATGCAGAGATTAGAAATTGGTCTACTTTCGTACTCTACACCGGTAACACCAAAAAAACCTTGCTAATTATGGCTTTGCCGACGTTTTTTATTGTTTAAATCTGCAAATCTTTTCAAAATGATGAATTTATATCAGATCATTATCTTTGATTATCTTATCCTATAAAAAACAGATGTTCCTTCAAAGGAGGGTTACGTCCTACCCGTATCCGTGTGTTAACTTAATCTTATGCTAGCACAAATATGCTAGGACAAATTTGTACAAATACTCCTTCTTCCCTAGCGCTATTAGAGCATGGGATGGGTTGCCTGAGCCAGCCAGGAAAAACCAGTGACTTGGCAGAATTTAAGTCATTGGTAAACATGCATGACTAGATTGACCTAGGAAAATTTTTTTATAACATAAGATAAGATAATCATGCATGCTAATTTGAAGTTTAAACGCGACAAAGTCATCAGTTTTCTTGACTGTTTGAGGCGACCCGTTCCGTGCTTTAATAATGGCACTGGGGTATAAAGAACGCACTTGGCCGAATTTGTCTTAGCATATGGAATAAGAAATGTGCTTAGTCTGTTTCGGACTATCTTATTAGGTTGTCATTTTGTATTTGTTAAGCTACGGTCCAGTGTTTGTGTTACTGTTGCTACTTTTACTTTGCCCTAACCCTAACCCTAACTACTAGGTCCTAGATCTGATGTAGATGTCGTTTAAGGGGTGAAGGTTGTCTTTAATTAAGAATTTCGTGTTTTTTGGGAAGGCATCTTTTATTAACTCTTTCTCTCCGTAATTATTTTTCCAAGTTTTGAAGGAATTCTTCATTTTGCTCGTTAATATTTCACTTCCCTGTTATGATTGGGCTTCCATAGCTTTGTTGTTTGTTATCAGAAAATGTTGTATTTGGTATAGAATTAAAGAGAAATGCATGCTCTTTTTACATAATTCAAAGTCAAGTTAAAAAAATTAAACATTAATTTAATTAAATAAGGTTAAATCAACGATGGTATCGTCGATTAGGAGAGAAAGAGGTAAATAGTTCTTCAATAGATGGTAGCCTTGTTCGAGTGATATAGGATTTTTTTTCAAAGCTTAAATCAACTCACTCTGTCTGTCTGGTAAAAAGTTTGTACACGTTATTTCTTCGACACCTAATCTCGGATCAAGCTAAAATTTGGCACAATTATTTCTTTCGCTTGACAACACAAGAATCAATTAAAAAAAACTGTTAATAACTATTAACCAATTAACTATTGGTAATTAATCATTTTGCTTGGTATCTCGGAGAACGGAAAGAAACTGTATTTGACTGAATGGGTGGTATAAGCTAAATTAGTCCCCTTTAATGGTCGCCGCTTTTAAGTAAGTTTGAAACAAACAACAGATAAATATACAATATTCTATTTTTATAAGCATCTGACTATCAGAGTTGTTAGTATGTTGCTTCAGCAGGCTTGAGCCATGAGTTCGAATTCAGGTCGTTCACCCTTTTTTTTAAATAAATGCTTTTTAAAAGCGATTACGGTAAAATTCAACCAGATATCAGAAGTCTGGAAAGTTCTCAAACGCCCAAACATAAAAACGAATGGTGGCAGCTAGACAGAAAGGATCAGACAGTTTTGGCACAAGTCCGCACTGGACACTGTCCGATAAGAGCCTACGTCGTTAGAATCCAAGAGAACCACGAACCCAGATGTCGACACTAGAACAAATCCTCTACGAATGCAGGGTGCTGAGAAACACAATCGAAGATACGACTAGTCTTGAAACAGAACTGGTGCACGCGGGTACTTCGCCCTGTAGTAAGACAAGAGAACCCTGGACCGTGCTGTATGGGATTAATCCCAGTGCTGAGCCTTAGTGCATGGAGGCTTACAAACCATTTTAACTAGGTTTTTATATTCTTGCACTGGGTCTACTTACTTAAAATACTTACTTGAAATTAGGATAAACATAAAATGTGATTCCTTCTACAGCGCCTGTCAGAGTCAGTCCTTTGATCATCAACACTGTCAGCAATATGTAAGGGAGAAGGGCGGTTACATACACCACCTGGGGAGGGAGAGGTGTCGATTAGGGCATCACAGTAGGACAGACTAAACAATTTTTAAATTTTAGCTCAATAGGTCTACTATATCAAGAGGCCCGAACAAGACTCTGGCCCCAAAACCTTCCTATAGAACAAAAACTGTACTGAGAACTGCCTGATCTGGAAACCCTTTGCAGTTCATCTCAGATATAGGATTACTGATCTGAACTCTCCGACATGTAAAATGAGAACGAAGAAGAAAAAGAAGAAACTCAATAGGTCGTAACATTAGCATTTATTTTACAGCTTGTTCTCAAGATATACATCTTCTAATTATGCTGCAAGCCCTAACATAGCCACCCCCAAAGAAAGAGGAAGAGGGGACGGCACAGGAATACATGGCGCCGCGATTTGGAAGCAGATGCCAAGCAGATGGGCAAGACATGGGGACAGTTGGATAGACTTCCCCAGAACCGTGATGCCTGGAGGAAGCTGGTTGATGGCCTATGCCCCAGAAGGGACGACAGGCAGAGATGATGTGATGAATTCTGCTCAGGGCCGCCGCTACCTATTGTGCAATGTGTGCATTGCACGCAGGCGGCCGACTTTAGGGGGCGGCCAAATCATAATTCCAAGGTTACTTTCTTTTAAAAATTTAGTTAAATAGAAAAAAAAAATTAAATATTTTAAATAAATTCTAATTATTCCATTATCCTTTGAATATATAAACGATATTCGTACATAAGAAATTATTTTGGAAATTTGAACAAATAAAATAGAGCAGCGTGCGAGGGATTTTCACGGGTTTTGCATAAGCGCCTGTTCATTTCTGGCCTTGAATTTTCGCGGGTTGTTTGTAATATTTGTTTTTGAGTCGAATTGCCGCCCTATAAGTAGATTCTTTTGTTAGATAGTCAATTTTTTAAAAAAAAATTCACGGGGGGGGGGGGCGCTAGTTTCTCTCCTATGGAGGGAAAGAGCGCGACGTCCTGACAAAAAGGGGTGTTACGGAGTGAAGTGTATGTGTTTCCTAAGAGGCGGTGATAAGAGGTTAAGTGATTGATTGGTGGTTATGCAGTAACAATGATGAAATCA